>JAPYYZ010009612.1:0-13162 GCA_030522705.1 Eretmocerus eremicus
ATTGACTATGGTGATATTGAAAATTTTGTTACAATTATTTCTCAAGAATGTTGAATGCGACAAGTTTTATAATGGTCAGTAAGTGATTTTCGGAGTTCAGTAAAATCTTCATTGTTGAAAATTTATACAGATGAGTTGGCTCTATTGCAATATTGATATTAAGTAGTAATTCTGATCAGGTGATTGGTATATACTTTTTATCGCTTTTTGTTTCAATCGACACACACACACACAAAATGAAATAATTAATATTACAGCTGGATGCACAAGAAATATAAGATTATTGGTTGCATTGATTTGCAACGCAATAATATAGGTTGGCATTCAATTTTTTTTTGGATGAGCATTGAATATGCTGTTTTTTTGTTATTAAAATTATATGTCTGCTTTATATTGTCATTGCAGCACTCACACACACACGTTTCTTGGACTCGATCGTGCTGATCAGTTGATTTCGGTCCACTCTAGAACTCTAAGTAGATTGGACGAGTTTTCTGGATTCGGAAAAAATTAAACAGAAACCTCCCCGTCCAATTGCTCTTGATTTTTGCGGGAACCAGAGAATGCCATGGAATTGTTCGGAATGCGCGTAGGTTCAGTAGAGGATAACGATTTCAGCCGCGTTAGCCAACCGTGGAAGTGAGGATAACACGGAATTTCAGGAGCTTTGGAGCTCCAAGATTGATTCTTTTCCTTTTGTCTGCGCTAATGCTTGTAGTTTCGTGGAATCGCTCGGTATAAGATGGAAATACCAGAACAAACTTCGTCATGATCACTGATGTGAGAATGTCACGAATTTCTATTCTGCATTGCAAATTTGCGAGGGTTCAGGAAAGAATTATGATCTGAGTGGCACTACGCGACCCTGAAATTGAGGAGGACGCGGAATTTGCAGTTCAAGAATTCTCCTTCTTGGACTCATTCTGTAGGTAAACTACCATTCTGTACTGCTGGAACGATTTTTGTTAGTCTTCGGACTTTTGGCATCATGTGCAACTCTCTTGAAGGAAGAAAACATTTATTACAAGACCGCTCGTGGGCTCGCTCGTATTTTTTGCGATGACCGTGGAGCTTTCGATTTCAGAACATCAAGACTTCAGGATTCTCTATTTTCTATTGCAAATTCGCGCAAATCCGAAGGAGAAAATTATGATCTGAGCGATGCGCTGCGACCCTAAAAGTGGAGAGGATGCGGGAATTGCATTCCGGAAATTTATTCTCTAGGATCCATTTTGCACTGGTGGAGTGATTTTTGTTAGACTTCGCAATTTTGGCAGTGTGTGCTACGCTTTTGGGAGGGGGAAGAACTCATGACAAGACCGCTCATAGGCTTGCTCAAGTTTTTCGCGAAGATTATATCGTTGGCCTCAAATACTCTGTATGAGATGGGAAACCAGAACCCACTTCATATTTTGCCTGATTTCCTAATCCTTATTCCGGTATGTTCTGACGAGTCCAGGAGAAGAATATGATTGGAGCTGAGCCAGCACATGGGAAATGGAAGAGTCTTTAGCACGGTGCGTGCCGCCGCATGCCAACACGCGTGCCCCTCGCGTGCCCGGCATACGATCATCCCGTGTAGCCACATCACAACATCCACACGTGATACAGTAATTGCCTCTACAGTCGTTCCCCTGCGCCACTCGAGAATCGCTGCGAGATCGCATCAAAGCGCAGCATGTAACTGAGTTTGCTCTTGGCTCGCACTCGGGCCGTACGAATCGACTCCCTATCCGTGTCAATATTTGCGACACCGACGGCGGCTCACAAGGCGAGGTGGCATGTAAGAGCCGCGCGCTTATCTCGCTTGTCCCCATGTTGTGATGACGTGGCACCGCTTCCGTTGACTTCGCTGGACTGTGTGAAATGATGATTCGATTTGGTTACTCGTAGCATTTCTCGGAGTGTGTGCGACTCTTTTGGAGAAAAGAAGATGTATCACACTGTCCCTCGTTAGATCGCTTTTGTCTCGTGCGAACTCGATGGAATTTGCCTGAGATCACTCTTTACGGGATAGAGATACTAGGAGATGATATAGTAAGTTGACTGTCTTTCCATTGCCATGAATTCCCATTTTTCGACAAGAATTACTACGGCTCCGCGAAGTGAGAGGAATATCTGAGCCGCGCCGTGCAACCCTGAAAGTGAGGAGGACGCGTGACTCGCACATAGAATTCGTCTCCATGAAGTCATTGTAGTGTGATAATCATATTTTGGTTAAGCCCAACAATTCTCGAACTGTGTGCGACTCTGTTCGAGTAAGAACAATTTAAAACATGGCCGCTCCTATAATGAATTTCGTTCTCGCAAACTCTATAGAATTCGCATTGATATACTCTGTAATTCTACGGGATTTGCCTGGAATTACACTTTCTCGGATGGAAAGACAAGAAAATCATCAGATAGGTTGACTATTTTGCCAATGCCCCGAGTTCCCATTCTTTCGAAGCGGATCTCTGCGGCTCCGCAAAGGGGAAGCGAGATTTGAGCCGCGCCGCGCGACCCTGATGTTGAGGAGTACGCGCGACTTGGAGATTAAAGCATCATCTCCCTGAGTGAGTTTAATACTGATTACGTCATCTTTGTTTCTCCAAGTATTTTTTGTGTTGTGCGACTGTGTTGGAGTGGATAAAATTAATCACGCGGTCGCTCGTATATTCAATCTAACTTTCGCAAGATCCACGCGATTCGCCTGAAATTGCTTTGTAAGGAATGAAAATACTATAACCTCGTCTAGTAGATTGACTTTCCGGCCAATGACATGAATTCTAATTTTTCGAAGCGGATTCCTGCGGTTCCGTGAGGAAAAAGCGAAACCTGAGCCGCGCCACGCGACCATGATGTTGAGGAGGACGCGCGACTCGGAGATCAAAAAGTCATCTCCGTGAGCCAGTTCTACACTGATTACGTCACTTTTGTTACTTCAAGCATTTTTTGTGGTGTAAGACTCTGTTGGATGGATCAAATTTTATTACGTGGCCGCTTGTAAAATCAATCTGATTATCGCGAGAATCACGGAATTTGCCTGGAGTTACACTATCTAGGATGTCAATACTAGAATATCATCAAGTAGATTCACTGTTCCGCCGGTAACCTGAATTCCAATTTGCCGACGCAGATCCCTGCGGCTCCGCGAGGAGAAAGCAGGATCCGTGTCGCGTCGCGCGATTCTGAAAGCGAGGAAGACGTGCGACTCGGAGATCGAAAAATCATTTCCGTGGGCGAGTTCTACACTGATTACGTCACTTTTGTTACTTTCTAGCATCTCTTGTGTTGTACGACTGTGTTGGAGTGAATGGACTGTATTACGTGGCCGCTCGTATATCCAATCCGTTCTCCGCGAAATTCATGCGATTCGACTGGAATTGCACTGTACGGGATGGAACTCCCATATCATCATCTCGTAGGTTGATCGTTCTGGCGATGACACGGCTCCCAATTTCTTGGAGCGGATTCCTGCGGCTCCGTGAAGAGAAAGCGAGATCCGAGCTGTGCCGCGTGACCCTGGAAGTGAGGAGGAAGCGCGACTCGGTGATTGAAAAATCATCTCTTTGGGTGAGTTCTTTAGTGATAACTCGATTCCGGTTACGCCTACCATATCGCGAATTTTGTGCGATGCTGTTGGAGTAGAAAAATTCATCACATGGCCGGTTGTGAAGTCGTTCTCATTCCTCGCGGACTTCCTGGAATTTGCCTGTCTTCACTCTCCATTAGAAGAAAACATCAGAACATCATGCGGCGGGCAGGCTGCTGCCCTCCTCGGCATAGAATGTAAACTGTGTGAAGCTTGGACAAGTATGGAAGAAATCATTAGCTGGTCCTGAGGATCGGTCAATGTCTGGCATACTCATGTTTGATTCCAAGCATAACTGCACGCATAACTCATTGAGACGGATTTCATGGAGATTCTTATTCGTGGGAATTTGGAAATGCCAGATCCTCGATGGAGATGAACTTAAAAAGCCGAGAAGTATATTATGGAGAGATTTTCCGATATCTCCTTCAATGAGGAATTAAACATAGTCATAGGACAAGTGCCCTAGAAACAGTCGTGAGACTTTTCTCGGAACCGATGTAGAAGTTGGGTTTCCGTAACCCTGAATTCCGCATCGTCTTCGGAATATGTAATCGAGAATCCTCGACATGAGATGATTGGTGCAGAGCGATCATAGAGGAATAAGAGTGGTAAATTGAGAAGAGACACCAATTCGTGTGGAAGGCATTGTCTGAGCCTACAATAGCAGCAATGCCGATAATGCTCTTGAAAAACTCGGGTTCGGTTTCGTGAACTAGATCCATAAACACAATCCTCGTTATATTGGATACGTAACGACTTACGGTTGCAATAGTTACCATAAGTTCTCACAAAAGTCTAATGCCACCTGCTCATGAACTGGTACTGTGCCAAGAGGGGAACAACTTGAGTTGGAGATGTTAGCTGTGCTCTAATCGCTGGATCTTTCGCAGTCAGTGCGGCTGCTCGTATTTTGGACTTCCTTGAAGCTTACCTCAGCAGCTCGAATGCAATGCGACCTATCACATACTCGTAGGGCGAGTGACAGGACAGACATCAAACATAGCTCCTGGTCGCTACGCCGTTTATCGCTTGTAGCGACTATATGTTATACATTAGAGTGGTAATAATGCACCTAACAATTGAAGATTTCATGTTTACGAACTCCATGTAAATGGTGTCACGTGGGAGAGTCGCGATGCACTATCGCGCGCACCTCTCCCCCGTGCCATGACGTTGCAGCCGCGACGACTACGCGAGCCTCGTAACCCTCGCGGGCGGTTCGTCGGTCGTCGCGGATGCAACGTCAGCGTCTTTGACGGAGCTTCGCTCATCCCCACTGCATTTTTGGCCGCGACGCGAACATCATTCTCTCCCGACTCTCTCCTTATATTCTATTAAAGTCACTTTTATCTTCAACTCGTGTTCTCTCTGAAGATCCCCTATCCACGTAACAATGGGTTACTGGGACGCCAGAGCCCAGAGGTGAAAACGTGACTAAGAACCACAAATCGATAGTATCGATGAACGAATCCCTCGACAAATCCCCGTCCACGTATCGCAATGATATAACCTCAAACGCCGCGTCGAGCAACAAAACTTGAATGCATACGGTATACCAAACTCGAGAGCGTTCTTGCGTGACACAAGTATTCTCAGAATACAGATGAAGCTCTCAAAAAACGGCGGAATAAAGGTCTTGACCCTTGCGTTGGCGGATGGAAAGAGTTCGCAATAAAAAAAAATCGTCATAAAGAAAGACACATGACGACCTCCGGCGGTTGATTTCCGTACAAGTAATGATCTCGCGGGTGCGCTCAAGGCTGCCTCCGCTAAGCTGTTACAGTGCGGCTTCTCACTTCGTATCGCACAAGTCGGGTAGAGCGATGGTCTGAAAAGTTATTCATGCCGATTCTCTGCCTACACTTATCGGACCGCACACACATCTGCTCGTATCCGCGCATCGATACAATAGGTTGAGTGAAACAAAACTATCACGGTGGCGCCATCTGTTGATCTCGTGCTCCAACATTTCGATACCCACAGATCGCAGTGGAGCCACCGTACAGCCTCGGGGCTTTTCCAACATGGCGGCGCACTCCGGCCTCGCCGTAAATGACACACTGCAAAATCCATGTTTCAATGGCTATCGAGAGGTTTTTATCAACTCGTGTGGACTTGAATGTATCTAGACTCATTTTGAAATTTGTTAAAATATCTCCAATACGGTCGGAGGCAGATTGGAAGATATTTGCGTGAGCCAGTGTAACGGGCAAAAAAAAATATTGGGTCGAGGTACACCCACAGTGCCATTTGAGGGTTAACGTACATATTCTGATCTGAACGAGCTGAAAGGATTTGGCAATGGCCGCATTACACATTTTCAGACATGACGAGATTTGAGAAATTAGTCACGCGGTCATTGTCACAATCTCTCAGCACATTGACTGTCAAATATATGCTTCAAAACAATATCCTCGAAAATTGAAAGAAAGAATTTTTTCGAGAAAATTGCCCGATTTTAGAGACTAACCCATGTATGGAATTGAGTTTTCTAGAGCTGAACGACTGTCCCTCTTCTTGGGTGGCAGCGCGCGCACTCGAGATTCTGGATTTTGGCACTTGTTGCTGGACTGCCGAGCTGACTACAGCTCTCCAGCTCACGCAATCTCCACGTTTGCTACTCAATTCTCCGCCGATGGCGAATATTCACCTGTACACTTTACCCCCCCATTAAACCTCCCAGAGCCTCGACTCCGCAAATGATGCCTTCATCACTGGTGAGGATACAGTTTAGCATGCAAGTGCACAGTGAATTTTACTCACGAGTGCACATTCAAACTTCCTGATCCCACACGAAAATCGTTTCCAAACTGTGTCCACACCGGGTCCACACTCAAGTGTCAAGCTTCGTGCTGAATCATTTTGTTTCGCATTTACACTCACTAACGGGACTCGAAAACTCCGTTGCTCACGCGTTCCTGGAATACACACGTCATTTGTATCGTGAATAGAAATCCTAAGTCGAGCCAGAAGTAATACTGAGAATGGAAACTACGTGGGATCTTTGGCGAGAGAGACAGTATTCTGGCATGATCATGGAATGAATTTCCCAAACACTCAATTAAGAACACGATTTTGGTTTGAAATAAGTTGTCTCTTAGATCCCTGACCCTTCTGAGATTCTGTGACTGTTCGACGTTTCCCATATTTTCTAGTCTCTGGAATGATATTGAGAAAATCATTGGATATCCTCTTAATAAAATTGTGAAGGCTGGAAATCTCAAGAACAAGATGATTTTTCGTCCGAATGGTGTATGAGTCCCTTTGAGATGTGAGAAACTAGTAGTGACAGATCTCAATTCACAACAAAATCATCAATACGAGAAGCTAACTGCTCCGACATGTATAAGCTATGAACCTGGGAATGTGCCTTGACAAGTATCTGAGCATCTGCCTCGGGATGCGTTCGGGATTTTGATAATATCCCACTTGATAGATGATTGTGTATGATCTTGGAGACATGAATCTTCCATTGTATATGATCTCATGAATCTGTACTAACCACGGCGGGTCGGAAAGACAGAAAAGTGAAGGTTGCGTGATCGACTGAGATTCTTGTGGGGTATGTTTCTGAGTGGTTTCAGGGATATTTCCCAACAAGAACCGAGAGAATCTGTGGGGGGATCCCAAAATAGGAGTGAGTCTTCCATTCCTCACCTCGTTTTTTGAACCCACAGATTTTTGTATACCTTCCTTTCGCTTTCAAGCTCAGAATCAGCTAGCGAAAAAGATCAAAGTACATACACCCCTTCTGGACGAATCTCATCTTTCCCAATATTCTCTTGAACCTTGGTCTAGGTGTAATCTCAAAAGTTGAGATTCATTGTACCGCGAGATGAAATGCTTTTTTTCTGAAAAATTCATTGAAAATCAAAGAATATGCGTCGCCGAAATAGGCTTACGAGGAATGTGTCAGGCCTGCGGGTCATGGATTTGCCTGAAACTCTGGGAATCGTCTACTATCAGTGTCAAAAGATGATACGTAACGCTGCTCTTGCCAACGCTCGAACGTTTCGGAACTAAAGCCTATGACATCAGCACTAGAAGTATATCTAAATATATCACTCTTTAACATGTCCCTGTATGGACAATGCTGATGTCAGAGGCTGTGGCTCAAAAACGCTTGAGCGTTGGCGAGAGCGGATTCAGATATCGTCACCAAAAAGAGACCATTCTCAAAGTTTCAGGCAAATCCGTGACCCGCAGGCCTGACACTCTCTTCGCTAGATCAAGATTCATTCATAGGGTGCACAAATATGAATCCCACCGAATTCGACCATTCGTATTGATGGACGCATCGACAAGAAATCGGCCTCACCGACAGAGCACTGACGGTCAGAGTGGAATCTGACGAATTTTGCAAGTTCCGTCCTTGCGACGACAATATCGGGGCCGCGACTCGGTCAACCCAATACGCAAGCTCTCCTGATTCCCCAAATATCCAGTGTTGTGAAGTCACATGTCCACGTAAAGTCAAATGTGAACGCGGTTAGTTCAACGGCGAGAGCTTACATCGATTCAGATGCAATTTGAATTATGTTAGGAAGATCTCAGCATAACCAAATAGCCTCTAAGAATCAAACTTAGTACAGCTGTCGGTCGTGCGTTTCATACGTGAATTTGTATTCAGTCTGATGACGATAGGACATAATCTCTAATTTCTCAATGAATTTTTCAGGAAATGAACGTTCCATCTCATGACACAATGAATATTGAGACCTTTGAAACAGCATCTAGATCAAATTTCGAGGGAATAATTCGAAATGTAAGATTCTCCCAGAATTGATGAGTGCACGCCGATATTTTTCGCTAGCTGATTTTGAGCTTAGAAACGAAAGGCGGGCATAAGAAAATTGGATGAATTCGAGAAACGGAGTAAGGAACGAAGAAATTTACTTGATTTTGAAATCTCCCTACAGATTCTTTTCTTGTTGAGAAATGTTGCTGGAACTACCCAGAAACATACCTCGAAAAAATTATCATTCGAGAATAGAACTGGGCTCCCCAGACACTGTGCTACCGTTTCCTTCTTGTTATGATTTGTAGTGCCTGTGAACTTTTACATTCCAAGAGAAAATTGATGAGAACAAAGTGATCGTGAGAAATATCTCTACTAGTTTCACAATTGATATATGTTCTTAGGTTGGATGGTTGAGAGCCTCAGATAAGATGATTATCTCTTTGCATACGCGCACAGTCATCCAGAATGATCGCATTGGTGTAAAGTTCGAGCCAACCAGTATGATCGCTACTGAGAATTCCTCACTCGATCGCGAAATCATCGAAGAGAAACGCTTCATTCCAGCCAATATCACCGATGGCACTTGGTGGCTTATAATTCGGCAGCTGAGAGAGTCAGACCAAGGTTGTTACATGTGCCAAATCAACACCAGTCCGATGATTTCACAAACAGGATGTCTTGAAGTATTAGGTAATGTATATAGATTGATCCATATCCCTAGCAAACTGCAGGATCTATTCCTTTCCGCTCCACGTGGATGGAAACCTTCAAAAACTATCACACCGCATCAAACCATCTCCCTGCGGTAAGATATATCTCATGATCGACGCATAGACATACTCAAGAACCGATGAATTTGATTTGTAATTTCTATTCAATTCCTGGGAGAGTGAGCAGGAAATTGACTCTATATCAGACGGTAGGGCATGAGTGAATGGTTGGAATTGGCTTTATTTACCCGTAATCGATCTCAGTGGCTCAATCCTACCTCACACGTCTCGGCAATGCTATCTCCCCTCCGAATTGAGTCAATCAGTATGATCAAATTATGTAACAAGGGATGTTTTCTCCATTCTGCCCATTTTCTTGAATTACATATCTCTTAGTTAGAGCTCTTCACATGTATTTTTCGATCCCTTCGATGAAATTCCTTTGGATCGAAGAAGATTGCTAATCCGTTTGGAACTCCGCATGCAGGTGCGTTGATGAGTCTTTGTTCCGAAGTGATTGACGGGAGTGCAGGAAGAGGGTCGGAGTGGATTCAGACCTCTTTTCTGCTGCCTGATTTTCCAAACCGTCCGATCCATGGCCTATCACTCCAGTTATGAGATTTCAGCTGTGCGTACGCGACCACCCGATCTCACTCCTACCCTGCTAGGAGAGATGGAACGGTTTGAAAAACTATCCGCTTCAATCCGATCCAATGCAATCCAATCCGCTCAATCCGGACAGTCGGAGAGCGGATTGGATTCAAATCCGTTCAAATCCGGTCGGCGAAGGATCCGAACGAATGCCCTTTCGGAGGATTGCCAATCGAATTCAATGCAATGATCAAGTATGACTAAAACCAATATAAGACTCAATCCGGAGCGATCCAACTCCGAGGCGATTCTCCAGAGTACATTATAATGACAGGAATTCACATTGAACTCTATCCACCTCAATGCTGTTTATCGGGATTGAATGGGGACGGATTGCCAATCCGGATCAACGCTGCAAATCGGCATTGAACATGCTCGATACAATCCGCCTAAATGCTGATCATTGGCATTGATTCGGGACGGATTGCGAATCCGGTTCAATGCTGATGATTGGCATTGACCATGCTCAATCCGATCCGTCTCAATGCTGATTATCGGCATTGGATGGGGACGGATCGCCAATCTGGTTCAATGCTGCGAGTCGGCATTGACCATGCTCGATCCGATCCGGATCGAAGCTGTTTATGGGCATTGAACAGGAGGAGATTGTCAATCCAGTTCAATGCTGCATATCACCGTTGACCATGCTTAATCCAATCCGGATCAATGCTATTCATCGGCCTTGAATGGGGGCGGATTGCGAATTCGGTTCAATGCTGAAAATCAGCATTGACCATGATCAATCCGATCCGGATCAACGCTATTCATCGGCCTAGGATAGGGACGGCGGGTTGCCAATCCGGCTCGATGCTGATAATTGGCATCGACCATGCCAAATCCAACCCGTCTCAATGCTGATCATCGGCATTGGATGGGGCCGGATTGCCTATCCGGTTCAATGCTGCGAATCGGCATTGACCAAGGTGAATCCACTCCGCTCTAATACTGATTATCGGCATTGGGTGGGGTCGGATTGCGGATCCGGCTCAATGCTGATAATCGGCATCGACCATGCCCAACCAGATCCGCCTCAATGCTATTATCGGCATTGAATGGGGACGGATTGCCAGTCCGGTCTAATGCTGATGATTGAGATTGACCATGCGGAATCAAATCCGTTTCAATGCTGATAACCGGCATTCGCCATGCGGAATTCAATCCGTCTCAATGCTGATCATCGGCATTGAATGGAGACGGATTGCCAATCCGGTTCAATATTGATAATCGGTATTGATCTGGATTGCATGGAGTATCGTCAATGCCAATTCGCAGCATTGAACCGGATCGGCAATCCGTCCCCATTCAATGCCGACAGTCAGCATTGATCCGGATTTGATGTAGCATTAACAACGCCGATTTGCATAATTCAACCGGATTGGCATTCCGTCTCCGTCCAATGCCGATGAATAGCATTGTAGTGGATTGGATCGTCCGGTATTCCGGATTCGATGCTGATTCTCGGCATTGAGGAGGATTGAATTGCATCGAGGCGGATTGGATTGCATTAATCCGGATTGGACAGAGTATGGTCAATGCCGATTCCCAGCATTCACCCGGATCGGATTAAGCATGGTCCATGCCTAGGACGTTACGGCAAGCTTCTCGCACTGTATGCATCTAGGCAGCCTGGTGCATGTTGCTGTGAGGTGCCCTCCTTCGCCGCACTTGAAGCAGAGCTTTCGCTTCCCCTCGAGTTCGCAGTTGGTTGCGACGTGCTTGTAACCAGGACAATCAAAGCATCGCAGTACTGCGATCTTCTCTTGGACTCGAGCGTTCACCCACCCGATTCTCAATTTGCCGCTCTTGCTGTAACGGCTAGGCAGCCAGCCCCGGTAGCACGACAACAGCGAGCTGCGTACTCCTGCTGGCAGGACGTGAAGCTTTCACTTCGTCTCCCCCGCCACTGCCATCTGGTAGGGTGTCCATGCAGCTTTAGCGATTCGCTTCCTGGTGGTCTCGAGGTTAATATCCCGGATGTCGAATGCCACTGTCTGGTGTAGCTCTCGAACCGTCGCTTCATCGCCAAGAGCAGCGGCTATCCCGTCTCTGACTCCAGCTAACTTCTTTCCTCTCTGAAACTCGATAAGCAGCTCGCCAGATCCCGTCCCCCTCAACTTATTGAAGTTCCCGGCAGCGAAATTGCTATCAACCTTGGCCTTCATTGCCTCCAGAGTTTTCGCGTACGTTGCGGAGCCCGTCTCCACTATGATAGCGTCGGGTCGTGGCCTGGCCTTGATGGCCTTCTCTTTTTCCTTCGATGGATTCTTGTTCTCGTGCCTCCCGCGTTTCTGGTGACTTTTCCACTCCATTTCGCGGTCAACTGTGGGCGCAACACTCGCGTGACTCCTCCCCAAGGAGGGCGTCTCTGGTTGCGAGCTTGGTGTGGAGAAGGCGGGTGTGTCCTGATCCATTCTCTTAACTCGTATCCGGAGGTCTTTCCTCCTCGATTCTTCCTCCTCCATTCCGCTCGCTGACGGTTGAGAGGTCTTCTTCCTTTTGCTGCTACCTGTAGGGGTGTGATCGCTCGTCGATGGTTCGGCAGTTACCACGCTGGTAAGTGAGCGAGCCGAGGTATGACTGATCGCTCCAGGTGGTAAGCCCATGTGACTCACAGCAGACCTCAGTTGCTTTTTGACGCCTATCAGCCTATTGACAGTGAGCATCAGCTCGGACAGCTCTTTCCTAACTACCTTCAGTGTATTGTTCACTGTTTCGGAGGTGTGTTCCATCTACTTGAGGTGGACTTGGATGTCTCCGATCACCTGGTCCTCTTCTTCATCCAGGGACTCCATCCCTGCCCATTTCTCTATCAATTCACCTCCGAGTGAGCAACTGTTGTTGTTACTGTTCGACGCAACCTTCCCTGCTTGCTGTCCGCAGGTCTCACTTCGATCACCGGTTTCCTCTTTGGCCGGTGTGGGTTGGGCGAGACACCTAGTTGGCAGTGTCGTTCTGGTAACATCTCTCTGATTATCCGTATCTGCCATTTCTCCTCCCCCCTCCTGTTCCTTAGTGTACGTGCTCGTGTTGGTGGTCACGGCTACTCCCGCGAACCAGCGCGGGATTTCCCTTCCTGGATCCTGCCCCTCGCTGACCGTGCCTACAGTCCGGGGGCTTTAGTAGGGCCACCCCCCCCCCCCCCTCCTACAGCATGGTCCCATCCGGTCATCAGCCGTCACTACTGCAAAAGCGGGATTCCGGGTCTCGCCTTATAGCGTGCGGGAGGAGCCTCCACATCGTGGTTAGCGCGGGTTCGGTCTCCCTCAACTACTGGTGGCTGAGGACGACGCTGATTTTGCCTACGGTGCCCTCTAGGGAGGGCACGGACGCAGCGGTGAGAGAATCTCTTCCGTGGACCGTAGAACTGGTGGCGAGAGTAGTGTGCGGTGTGTATAGTGCCAGTGCGCTGTGCAGCAGTCCCATCCCCGGGTCATCCCCAAGTGCGAATAAATGAATAGGTCGGATGCGGGCCCCGGAGGACGG
>JAPYYZ010009627.1:0-11194 GCA_030522705.1 Eretmocerus eremicus
ACTCGAGACAGTTGCGCTGATGAACTTTTTACGATTCGTAGGCGTTTTGGGCCAGAGTAGGTGGAAAAAAAATTCTCGAGTGCCAGCTCCAGGAGAATCATGGATTTGCTTAGTTGTCTCGAAGACTTTGTTGCACGTTTGCTCTACGATGACAGCCCGAACGTTGTTGCGGCAATTCTCAACGCGTCAAGAGAGTCAATGACTCCTCCGAGAGTCAGCACTCGTATGTGGAGTACAACCGGCTCTCGACACATCTCGGAACGTGACAAATTGCGCAACTTTGGAGGTGGGACAGTCTCCGCGGCATTTGAATTTTTATTCCGCTTCGAATGAAACTAATTTCAGCTTGCGCAACAATCGCATGGCGCATATGCTCGTGAATTGCATATGTTACTCGCACTATACAGTCTGAGAGTAGTTGTAATTTCAAAATCAAGAAACCTCATTGGTGGGAGGCGTAATATATCGCATAATATAGCGGTCGCATTGTTCTGACGAAAGAGCGGAGCTCGGGCTCGGGGCGTTTTGGTCGCTCGCGAAGGAAAATACGAATAGATCATGCTGTTTATATGATTAGGGCGTGTACATCGTACGTATTACGTAAATTGGAGGGATTTGCCGTTGACGGTCGACCGTGTCGAATTTGAGAGCTCATTTCACTTCAGCTTCGGCATCTTTGGTTTCGGGACTTTGGAGTCACTGGAACGATCAGAGACGAGCTCATTTTGGAATGAACAAACGCTGGAAATTTCATTCTGAAAATGGCAAATGAATTCGGTACCAGTTCAAAATGAGAAAATCAGAATGACCAATACATAATAAGATTCAGATGCTCGAACTTACGCAAGAGCTCTTGAGTATTTCTGCCACTCGCGCAATTTATCGTGACTCACGAGTCGGCAACTGAAATCCTCATTACGATTACATATATATAAATCGAGAACTCGCCACATCTCCCTCGACCTTCATACCGATGGCGACGAAACATTGCAAGAAATTGCCTCAGCACACTCGTCCACCGCCACTCCTTACATACACCAAAAATGGCAAAAAAGTCATCAAGAACCGTGCATCTTCTCGATCCTCGAATGCACAATTACACCACCCATTACGAGTCTCAGCTTCCGAACTCATGCCCATACTAAACTTATGAATGATTCTGAGTCTCTCCAGAGTCGAATCGCACGCAGAGGAAAGCCGCAAAACCGCATATCGAGATATTTGCTGCCGAGCGAAAATCGATGCCTGGAGCCGATATTTTTGCAGCGAGTCGGAGAAAGAGAGATACTCCTGTGCTTCTGGATTTGCGAGGAGAGCGAAGAAAACGGTATCGAGTTATTAGAGGCCTCGTCCGTTCAGCGAGGCATCAATTCCACGCGATGCAGCCTCGAGGATCTTTCGCGCTATTATTCTCTCGATCCATTATATGTCCACAGACTGTTGCGATCCCAATCTGCACGGCAGACGAGAGAATAAAAGATGCGCATCCAAGCTTTCGGTGCCTATACTACACATTTTGCATAATTTTACACGAGGCAGACGAAACGGCAGTTCCTTTTCGTGACTCTCTATTATATACCACCTGTTGCGCTTCTGTGTCATATACTCCGTTGCGTGAGGCTATCTTTTCATCGACGGATGTGCAATGTGTCCTCTTGCCGATCTCGTTTACTTCCTCGTTTGCAGCTTGAGTCGGCCGATTTTTCACTTTACTCGTTGAATTTGTAAATGCGCCCCGCGGCGTGCACATAAACAGGATCGAGGACGAGGATATTCGCGCGGACCGTTATTATTCTTGAATTTTGGCAACTCGCGAGTGTATATGCGTATACGCATTTTTATTTCTTCATTTTGCGCGGTGCAGCCGTGATACGCGAATTTTGGTCACACGGCGCTCTTACGGCGCTGCTTACACGGCCAAATTTATTTACACGCGCATTTGTGTACGTACACGAGGCGCAACCCACGCGATCGTGCGTAAAACGAAATTAATTTTCTGCATGCACACGAGTTTGGCCATCATGTGCGTCACGAGTACCCACATGTCAATATTCATTCTGGGGATGGCGCAAGATTTAAAACTGGAGCGCATTATAATACTGACCCGCTCTCCTCGCTCTTATCGAACCTCTCGCTCGCTTCTTTGGAAAAAAATCTTTCCATCTCAAAGTTTCCTCGACAAAACTCATCTCGCCGATCTCAATGCACTCAATATTCGATTCTGCCTCTCAAGTATGTTCGAGATACATATTCTTGTCATGCCAATTAGACCCATTTCCATCATTCCTCCTCCCGACTCCTACTTTTTACCATACACCAGATTCGCACTCTGCGTTTCTCTATACAACTCGGCGGAAAAAGCTCGAAGATAGCGCCTCGCCGAACCAGGAAACGATATCGAGCAGTTTCCCGAGTTCATCATCAATATTTATCTCCATCATCCAGTGCCTCGCCGCTATGAAGAAACATCTCTGCCCGCGCGTATATAATGCAAAAAACATTGCGAATACGCGCGTACATCTATAGAAGCGACCGAATGGATGATGATTTCGCGCTCGGAGAGAAGAGTATCCGGTGTTTCGCTGCATCGTTCATTCGCGCAGGCTCTATCCTCTTCTCTTGTCCGTATACGTGTACTCCAAGTCGTCTATATTTTGCCATGCAGAGGATGGTTCTTGGCCGTCTGTGAAGCTCCTCTTTCCCGTTCTCGCGCGAGTGCGAGTCAAAAGCGAGCGATTCGAATGAAACGCGCGTCGCGGCCGTCTTAACGGGTCTCTCTCCATACAGAGTACACGCGCTTGCATTTTTTATCCCGCGATATATGTGGTACTCGGTGAGTCGATGATGCTGTATTTTGCTCTTCCTTGATGGAAATCTTCCTCTGGTGATTTTTGTTGCGCTGGATGACAAAAGCTGGTTCGCATCTTGGTTTGTGCGATTTGTGCGACTTGGAGCGCTGTAAAACAAATTCGGAAAGATACCAGTAGGCCTGGTGTTAGGTGACTGAAGTGTCTCATTTTATTAAATATGAGACAATATGAAGACGCTCTCAGGATGAGGGATAGGCCTGAAACATTGAGGTGAAATGGAACAGGCCTTTCGGTGGACAATTTCACAAAATATACAATTGTTACTCTATCAATAGAGAGAAAAGAGATGGAAAAGTGCCTTGAGAAAAATGAATGTAATTACTCCGCGCTCCATTGTGTTAGTTTTCGGAAATTGAAAGCTATTATTCCAGACTCGTAATCTCAATGTTGATATTATGCTTTTCAATTTCATTTCAACAATAATTTTTGGACGAGAATAATACAAGAGTTTCACGGTTAAAGTAACACGACGATTGTGCTCACCTAGCTATGGATATGTTCCCCAGTGCCTCTCTATTTGACTTCTGATCTCTGCTAGAGATACTCTGCTAGATACTCATGTATTTTTTCAAATTCAATTCGACAACTGAATTAAGAGCGAGTGATTGATCAGACAGGTCTTGCAAAACCACTAATAGTACTCGAAATCTATTGACCTCATGGACTGCTCGATTAATAGCAAAACCTTCAAATGATCTCAATGATAGATCTCTTATTGCGTCAGCTCTCGGTACTCAGATCAAACATACAGATCCCTGCCTAAACATTTACCAGGCGCAAAAATCCAGCTCTCCCCTGGATATTTTCTCAAAAAACACGCTCCGAGACGCGACATCGCTCGCTACCGACTTTCGAGCGACATTCGGGTCATCCGTCACTCTGCATTCGAATGAGCGCTAGTCCTCTCAGCACACGTGGCCCCGCCGAGACGATCGGCCACGAGTATGGTCGAATGTACCTCTCCAATCTCGAACAAAGCTCCACAGGCACGGAAGAGCATAAAGCGATGAGGAGAGAAGAGAATTCGACCGGTCGATTCGTGATCACGCGAGACTTTAGCAAAAGCAGACCCTTGGATTGTACCCAAATGTATTTTGTAGACCTCAATACACCAAAACTCGAACAATGCAATTATTTATACCGTATGGCACTTTTGCGGAGACGAGTTAGATTTTTGGGGGCCCGTTATGTGTCTATATGCAGGAATCATCTCGCGAATGTCGTGGAGCTCGAGGAAGATGATGTGCGAGGCGGGAGAGAGAGAATTGCGTGGATGGCTGGGACGTGCCGAGTTTGCGGGGTGATAATAGCCAGGTGCGCCTCGCTACCTTTTTTTTTCTCGGCTCCATCCCGTTTTTGTGTGAATTGTATGCGCGGACTGCAATTTCGCGGTCCCTGCTCATTTGCATGCTCTCTTCCGCGATCCCTCTCTTTTTCACTTCTCTGTCTCTCTGGGAGAGAATCTAATTGGATCGAGGAAAGAGCCGCGGGAGATGTTCTCTCGGGAACACATCCCGATCGATCTTCGTAAGTACTCGATTTTGAGAACTCTGGATGCTGCTTGCGTGAGCTATCGAGTGAATTTGGCAAAAATTGAGCGTTTCGGAGAAAATTGAATCGAATTTTTATCTCGCTTGGAATCTTTGTCCGATCGCTAAGTCTTCAATTGCCTCCGGGGAGATTCGGCCTCTTATGAGATGCATTTCATCCTCGAATGATGTACTGGAGGCAATTGATATCAATACATGATCCGATTATTCCTCTCAATTTCAAGGTATAATTCTCGTCTCCAAGTTATCGCTGGTGACCCACTCGGTATAAAAAAAAAAAAAAACTGAATTTTCTCTGGTGTCACAGGGCTTGATTGCAACTTCGCACGACTTGAGAGGTCTCAAATTTTTCGCCATTTCACACTTGAAAGAATGAACCAGGTAGGATTGGTCGACAAGTGCAGAGTTGTTGATCTGCAAGCCGAGCGAAAGTGTTAAATGGAGATTGCTCACTCGTCGATCATGAAATTTTGGCAGAGAGAATCTCTTTTCGTTGTATCGATCAAAAATTAACCTCTCAGACTCGGAAGTTTAACGTACACAACGACCGTACAATTCATTTTTTATAACCTCATTCGTTCGAAGTATATTCTCCTCATATGGTTCTATGAAAGAAAAAACAGCATCTCCGGGGATTCAATTATTCTGTCAATAGAGCGCACTTACCTTCAATTCGGAATACGAGGCAAATGTACATTCCGCGCGTCTCAGAACCAAGCCGATCAGATTGATCGATAGGCTTTCGGGTGCGGTGAAACAAGCTTGCTCCAAATCACGTCCAATTCCCTCGCCGATTCACAATAACAGCTCCTAGTCATCAATTTACAGTTGCTTGTGCCAAACAAAATTCCACCTTTGACAAGAAAGTACCACCCCATAATTGTACAGAGACATAATGCATTGGTCTCTACAATTTCACGGGAAAACCGTCGAATAATGAAGATTAATCCACCGCGCTCAGAGAAATCACGATGGATTTGCAGTGAATACGCGGCGAAGGACACTTTCCAGAATCAGCCAAGGACGTCTCGGCAAATATACGTATATCGATGCGTGACTGCGGCGCCGACTTGGTCCAATATACACTCGATCTCCGCGATTACTTTTGCACACTGGGGCAGAGAGTCGCAGAGAAATCGGGCTGTCGTTTTCCACATTTGGTATATCGTCGCGCCTTGAATCGAGTAATACTGCCTCAAAGTACATGAGTCACTCGTCGAATGTGCATATACACGTAGACGCGCATATGAATGTATAAAATTATACGCGAATGAACGAGGTGCGCTTCAAGAGCGCAGAGATACTCTGTCAAACGTGATCAAGATTTTGGTATATAAGGTGGATCGACGAGGCCGACTTTTGGTCAGTGCGGCCAGAGGAGCGAGTGACCGCAATATTCGTGAATCTCCGGTGGGTCCACGGCTCTCTTCGTTCTCCTTCTCTCTGTATGCCTCTTTTGAGGCCCAATATTGTGAGCGAATCTGCCGAGTTAGTGTGCGAATCGAGCTCGAGGCTACCTGAGGGGTTTTTGTTTTTACTCGCACAAAGTATAGCCGTTGCTCCTGGAGAGGAAGCCACGGAATCTGGCGCTTTTTACGATGAATTACTGCGAGTACTCGAGTTGGGTGAACTAGTGCAGCCTCGAAAAACGTTGACATGTTTCAGACGTCAGTTGCTGTGACTTCATTCAGTCCTCGAGTGGTCACAGGCGGAAGGTAGAGAGCAGAATGAACAGTTTCGGGTCAGATTCTTACGCGGATTCTGGGTTACTCTGCGCAACGGATGAAGAATTATTCCATTTTTCGAGGTCGCATACACGGCACGTGAACAATCTGGGAAACCGCAGTGAGATACATTGAGAGCACGTGGAAGGAAATTGAAATGGTTCAGACAAATAGAATGATCACTTTATGCTTATTCTAAGAAGGGGGTCATGCTTTTAAGATCTTGAAAAATAATGGGAAGCTTCAATCTTGTAGTAAAGAAGTAGTGAATAACAGATTTCCCCTACTACCTAGAAATGCAATTGGATTCCATCATTGCAAGCTCTCGCTTGACAATGAGCATCTCACGAAGCCCGTTCTCCCAAGTTCTGGTCAAATTTTCTTCAATCCTAACCATCCTCAAGTGTCGATGATTTCATTCTTCCAAAGAAAACATGGCTTCCAGGACCCAGTATAAAATCCTCCGTCTTCAGAGGACATCAAGTTGACAAAATGGTTTCATCGTCAACTGGATCAATGAGCCACCAGCTATTTAGGATACAAGATCCAATGAATGGGCACCGAGATGGGCACGGCTTCTCCTCTCGCTTAAAATTCACTCTGTGAAAGGTTAAAAGTTCAGAAAGGGACTGTCTCTCCTACCGTTAATACTTTTGTACCAATTATTCAACACCTTATTAAAGCTCACAATCCGCAAAAAACACGATGACCTCACACATTCGCTTACGACACGCGCAAACTTCACTGGAGGCACTTTTCCGCCTGCAAAACCATGAGATTTGGCTCGCTCCCTCCGCACCTCGATCCAACTTGCCAAATCGAGGTTCTTCACCCCATTCGTCACTACCACCTTACTGAACCAACCCATGGCGCAACGAAACTCGAGATCGCTCCCAAGACTCAATTTCCCTCACTCTAAAAACTCTGTACAGCAGAACGAGCAATTTCGCCTCAAAGCCATCTCTCGCGCAACTAATCAAGCGTCGAGTCGCAAAGTCGCCCGTCTTCTCCTCCGCTCGAGGCGTTACCAACTCGAACCGTCTGCTCCAACCGGCGCAATCGTCCCCGTATATAACGCGTCAGCTTTCTATCGAGCTGCAACTCGGTTGATAATGGAGGGGCTATAGACTTTTTTCCGCGTCATGCGAACTGGGCCGCGATGATCCGAGATAAAACTCGCGGCGGATCGCCGACCATCTATCCGCTCTACGAAAATGCAGTGTGGCCTCGAGCTCTGTGTGGAGTATCTAATGGTTATTGGGACGGAACGCTCCGTATAGCTGTCGGCTACGAGAGATCTGGGAGATCCGTTCCGGCGAGGTGGAGTCGATCTCTTTGCCCCGGGTTGAAATTGCATGGACGTGTTTTCTGGTGCGGAGTTTTGAGCTCTATGCGGATCTGAAGTGGTCCGAAGTGGTCCGTGGAGGATCGCGGGGACATGGGGTGGACGATGTAGATGGAAGAGATCGGATATGTCCCCTCGAGGACTTGTACTTTGCGGAATCGATGTGTATTAGAAGCAGTGTATGGGGGACCTCGCCTCTGGTAGAATTCGATGTGTCGTAATTGAGGTATATTGTTTCGAGCCAATGGAAGTTTGTGCTGTGGTTGTGAAATAATTTTGATGGTGGTGGCTAATTTAGAAAATTGGGAGAAGGGATAGTGAGTTTTCAAATGAATACTGTAGCGCTGCTCTTTCTGAGCTAGCAAAGTGAATTATTCGACAAAATTTCTCATCATAATTTCAAATAGAAATTATCGGCCTCGGTAGAGCTCCAGTTCATACCTCGAAATAATCTCGGATGAAGTGTATATTTGGAAAAAAGTGCTCAGGAATCTGAATAACATTTCCGTACTCTCGGGTCTGTTGAACCACGGAAATATCTCAGCGGGCATTGACGTGTTTGAACAAGATGAATATTCCAAGTGGACTCTTCCACGAAACAAGTCGATTGTTCGCCGAAACTGAACAGTACTTAGAGAGGTTGTAGCGCATGCACATTGTTGAACGATGAACAGAGAGACGAGTTGGCGTGTGATGCGAATTCCGGGCGTATATTGGCAGGTAGCAGTCGTTACTTTTGGTCAACTCTTACAACGATTTCTGGAGAAGAGTTGAATTGCGATTTGGGAGACGTACAGAGTGGTACCGTTGCGATGCGACTCGCTCGAGAATCGATGACTTTGCGGCAGAAACGCATTGAGAATTTATAAGAGCGAATTGGTGTATAGAGGTACCGATGGATATCGAAATGAATGGCTTTACAAATTCAGAGAGAAACTCTTACAAGTGGATTCGAATGCGAGCGGATTGCAAAGTATGCCATCGAGAGACATTTTGCAGCTGGCAAATCGTCTGCACGAGTACGAGAGAGAGGTATGAATGCGGGCCAGGATGGCTGATACTATTCTCGCTTTTAAAAGAAGTGCACCTGTGGAATAGATCGAATGATTTAGACGAAACTTTACAAGATTTTTCGAGCTCCGTTTGGAACACTCGTTTTGTTTCTTCAAATTTCCAATCAACTCGTTCCACCATCGTTTGAATAGATGTCAATATCTTCGAAACGAGATGACATGGCATGGTCGAAGTAATTTCAGTTCACGGCGAGTGAAAGAACTTAGAAAAGTGTACAGTGAGACTTTTCCAGGAGCACTCGTTACATCGAGAGGTCATTGGCTTTAAAGAAAACTGCCCCGATTCAACGTAACAGAGATTCTATAATAAAAAAGAAGGAAATGACAGAGCAAGAGTGCGAAATAGTCGTAATCATCGAAAAAGCGATGACTCGAAACCCACTGTAAGAAGCCAACGAATCGAATCTACTGGTAGAGAATATTGACCAGTCGAGGCGTTGCGAGTATCGCATCGATTGCGAGGTAATAGCGCCATGACGCTTTGAAAGAGCGAGCCTCGAGTGGTTATAGACGCGTGAGAGAAGGCCACGATGACCGCGGGATCGGTGAAGGGTCGCGACTCCACTCGGATCGCGTTGGCGTCCTTCGAGAGCGGAACTCACCCGCGTCACTGCCGCGCTGTAAAATTCACATGCCCACTCGCTCTTTATATACCAAAGCTTGCGCATATCGCTAATAAACGAGCCTCGATCGCATAAAAATAAATCCGAAAGCGTTCTCACTTCTACATACACATTCGCATTGAGCATTGTCGCGCGCCCGTCCTCGAAGATCGTCTCTTTGTTGTATGCGCTCACCTTCGGAGTGCAAGCGCAGGTGAAAGTGAAGCGCTTATTTCGGGATGACACTTTTAAGAGGGGCCCCTCTTCCTCCGTTCTGTCCCCTATATACGAGGTATCGCAATGCCATGCAAAAGGTGCTCGATCTTCACCCGATCGCTCCAAGACAGAAGAAAGCGCGCGGGATAAGCTCTTTGCGATCATTATACTGCCGATCAGAGGCAAGACGATAGACGACGTCGTCGTTGTCTCTTCGAAAGCTACCGTGCGAAAAGTGGAGTTGGGGCACGAGAAGAATGGAGAAATCGATCGGTACTTCAAACAGACTACAGTGAACACATGTATTTTGAGGAGAACAGATTAGATTTTTCGACGAGTAAGGATACAGTTGACCGGGCCTACTATGGCCTAATCATACTCTGGGTGCGTGACTTGCTTGGATTTATATTAAAACATCGTCCGGAGGCTCATTTTGGAGGTGAAGTCAGGAGCTTCGAAATAAATTACCACAGAATACTTTGGGATAATAGTACTTTATGATCATGCACTTGGACGGGTAGTTTTGTTCGAAAGGCAGTGTGTTCAAGTCCTTCGTACTAAAATAACCCGCGCGCACGTGGTTTCGTGTAATACTAGGATTCAATAGTGCGCGCCAAGGCGCGCGGATGTGTACAAAATAAAAGCCTGTCCATCTCAAAATACACATCTCTTGGCAATATCTACTGAATGTGAATAGCCCTTTATCGAGTACAATATACAGTTGTTGATTGCGCAGTTATCTGCAATGTCTATAAGTGAAAATACATGATGTATCTCTCGACCACTCTCGAATCATTTTCCGGAAGTCACCATCGACTGATGTAAATCGAGACTGATGTAAACATCTCGGAACATAATTCGCCAGATACATTTAAACGATTGCATTCGTCTCGAAAATGGTGTGGAACGAAATGCAGTATATCGATATTTCAAAGCTATAGAATCATATTAGGATTTTGTAGCATGGATGCCCAAAAAATGACGCCTAAACTTGCGATTTTTAGGTTAGAGTGTTGTAAAACCATTCAAGATTATGGCTAAAATGCAATAGGATCAAAACGCTCCAGTTTTCGGCACCACGTTGATATGGAGACATTCTGAGGAGAATCTGTTCGGAGGATCGAAGGTGCGGGTAGTAGTCAGCGGGAGGTGGTAGTCTGATTTGAAACGGCTTCTGAGCGGATTCGAGGCGTGATCTGCAGACTGGTCTGGAGTCTGTCGGGACACGATTTTGAAAGGACGATAATGGAGACAATAGAAAGTGACTGTCAACGTGCTCACACGAATCGAAAAGTGTGAGACGTCGCCTATTGCCGCCTCTGTGATCGAAAACTGGTTTTCTACACCCCACGGCTCTCTAATGGCGTTAGGCGTCCTCCCACGCGTCTACAGCGCCGCGCCGTAATTCATAATATATAGTCTCGCAGCACGCTATACGAGGCAGCTTTTTCTCGCTCGCTCGCTTGTCTACATTTCAGGAACCCGTTATAATAGCGTGAACGTGAAATCATATCGCCTATTCACTGGGACGCTATGAGTTCTCACTCGTGTTCGGGTGTCAACGTAATTGAGAGGATTGAGAATGGATAGAAATGATCTTTTCAGGTTTTGCCATCTACTTCATCACCGAGTATCCGAAAGAGACTGTACAAAAAGTTGCTGCTCACCATGAGAATTTCTCTTAGAATCTGTCTGTATCATTCGAATAATCGACTTTTAGAAATCTGGGAGTCCATGTTTGCTGAATTTTTTAGATTCAAAGATCCTGATTTTATAATGAAGTCACCCTTCGAAATTATCGATCCGACTCGGAA
>JAPYYZ010009632.1:2679-21515 GCA_030522705.1 Eretmocerus eremicus
ATTTGACAAAATGACATGCTCGCATCGTTATTTGTGCGACCTTGTCTCTTTCTCCGTCTGGCTTGTATTCCATGGGTGCGCGCGATCCAAATAACCATTCGTTATCCGTGACAATGGGCCGCACAATGGCACGCACAATGGCACTAGTTCCGCGTGCTCGGGCACGCTTATGATGTATTATGAGAGAACGGAAACGTATGTTTTACCCCAGTTTTGCCCCGTTTAGTGGCGTTTAGCCCGCACGAATGCTTCGCGCGCTCGCGCATCGCCAGTAGCACGAGGCTGTTTGACCCTTACCCTCGCGATCTTTCCTCTCTTTCTCTCATTCTACGCACCAAGTACAGAGATGTTGTCATGCAGAGCTCTCTGCTCGCGCTTTTTCCTCCGCCATCGCAGTGTCTCTGCGCTTCGGTCGCGTGGACGTGGACCCTGTGACCGTGGTTCCATTCCCCAGGTGCTTTTGTCGTCGCCATTTACCGAGTATGTGCTTGCGCATTGCGCGCTCTTTTTTCCTCGAATATTCTCAGTTTCACGCGGAACGATGGGCGCTTCTTGTGTGCAAAGTCGATTACTCCTCTTTTTTAACAGCCGACTGCACTCATCGCAATGGATTCTCGCGTCTGTTTGCCATTGTCAGATGTGAAACATAGGCGTTGGAGTGAGTGTCGATGTGCACGTTGCACAAAAAACGAGCCCTATATCATCCATTCATCGCTTATCTTTGCCTCGTAACACGTTATTAATCAACGATATGAACTTTTTACGCGTCAAGCCCTGCTCAGTCGAGAAGAATTTTCGTCATGGTGGTAATGTCGCGTTCAATCCAGTAGCGCGTGGATAAATTTTTCCAGATCCAAATAAGTACTTGGATAATACGGTATTCCAAGCAAAAGTGAATCGCTCCATTGACTTCTGCAGAGATGCACGTGGAATCGTTTTGCGAAACAGAAAAGTTTTAATGTGCACCAGAGATATCGGCAAATCACCGCTCTGAAAGCCAAGTCATTCGCCGAGTTTACTTAAGAAGGGATCTCCATCACTAAGAATCGAACTTGGTAGCAATAACTCTGGTCACAAAAGAGAATAAAGACCCAAAATGGGCCATTACGTTATGTACAAGCTAGTTTGCTCACAAGAACTTCTGATATGCACTCATTCCAAGAATACATCGAATGGTTTTTCGAATAGAAATCTTCTGACGCAGCTTCCTCTTGGGGGAAAAAAGTAAATAGAGCCTCTAATAACTAAACTTAAAACAAATGGATGGCTCATGAAAGCCAGTAGAACACATTATTGAAGCTCAAAATCATCAAGTACCTTAGAAATATTAGGCTTTTCCTATGAATAACGATAGATAATTGATGAATGCCTTGAAGGGCTCCAAAGCAGAACGGTAAGAGTGAATTCCATCCCTTTCAAAGCACCAAGTTCGTACTCTGAACGCTATTCAGACTGGTTCTGAAAGATGGTTACCATCCCGAGTTGTGTACAGAGTAATAATTAGGACTCTCCAAAATTCGATATGGACTTACACCGTTCTGCTTTGAAGCAAATCATTGTCACCAACTATTCTACATCTGGGAATTTGTTCCCATCTGAACATTGAATTTTTTGAGTGCTGCGATAGCTCAAGTTCCACAAAAGAATACAGTACATGGCAACAGGTAAAGTAATTGCCTTGAATTTTCAGCGGCTAGTCCGGAGTGTTCTGTATTACCAGCTCTGCAAATGCACCACTATTCTTACTTACTTCGCACCAGAGAATCATTTTGGCTCAATCCAGATACTCAGCGCTTCTCTCTAAAAAATTTCCAATAGACCAAGCTCTTTTGCATCGAAAAATTCGCTATCGAAATCGGGAAAAATGAAAAAGGGCGAGCGTTGATAGACATTGCACTTGCACGACGCCTCAACAAAACCTTTTGATAGAGCATAGCTCGTTTTATTGAAAATTTCTCAGAGAGGAACGCTTAGTACTTGGACTAAGCCAAAATAATTTCCTTTTGTGGAATGAGTGAGAATAGTAGTGCATTTTCCAGGTTGGTAACACGAAACGTTCTCGACTGACCTCAAATCACAAACTGCACCTGGCGAACTGATCAACCATGTATGGACAAAATGTATCACTGTTGAGCGTTGAAGCAGTACCGACGTAATGTATGATAAACATATACGAGCTGCAGCGATAGACGGGGTAAGAGGAAGTAACAAGGGTTTCGACGATGCTTCACAATGCCTGTTCTGTTTACTGTCTCCGCCCAACTTGCGACAATACCGTGCCGTGGAAGGAAAGCTTTTGCGCGGGCGCACTTTTTTTCTTCGCATGATGCGTAAGTCGACGCTCGGCTCGGGTGACTGCCTTGCGCTCGACCCAGACGAGAAGATGACTTTTAGAAAGAAAGCAAGGGCTCCCTCTCAAATGATTTATAGAGTGCACCACGTGCCTCGTCGTGCTCGATCGATTTGCTGAGCTTTCGCTCCCTCTGTATAGCGTGCAGCACTGATTCATGTAACCGGACGTTTGGGTTTTAATCATGCACAATGCTTTCCTGTAAGAACAAATCAAAATTCGCTATCATTCTCATAATTTTGAGCTAGAGGCATCTCATTGAATTTTCTACCAAGCTCATTTTAGCAAATCAAAGAGTACCATCGACTGTGATAATTCAACTGAGCCGACTAAATTTGAAGTGCTGTGTCCGGACGGCAGCATACATTTCCCATGGGGCTTAGAGAAATGAAAAGTTCTGACGAGCTCTCTCACCAAAATGTGGTCACGAGATCTCGGCCTGTCTATATGAGAACTCTTGCTCGAGAGCAGTCCCTTGAGTTTTCGAAGCCTCACAAAAATTTGCATCAAACGATGCTTGAGAGTAAAATTTGGAATCAATGAATGATCATTAGGAATGAAGTATCATCTGTCATTATACAATTCCGCTCTTGATCTTAATCTGTGAAAGCTTTTGATACCACGAAACTGAACTTTACCATAGGACTTGAGCTGTGAAACAATTTCAAGTACGCAATTATCAAATTCACGTTTTTCATGGGTATAATATATGCTTCTCGCTTTCTCTTGCACTGTAATTCAGCACTCGGCAGCATGAAGGATCTGCATATTGATTGCATTACAATATTTCCAACCAAACTTGATTTCTTTGAAGAGGAACTTGAACGACGAATGGGACGGCAAAGGAGCGAAACAGTGAAACTTTGGAACCGCATTCCCGCACAGTTTGTGCACACAATGAATCTCAAGATTCAGCCTCTTGGAAGCTGCATAAGAGCGATACTAACTGGCAATCAACCAGTGATCGAAAGCTCGTTGATGAAAGGAAGCTGGGGTGGATGATTGGGCAGGCAAAAGAGCTATAAGCAATTGAGAGAAATGCGAGTGTTTGAATCAAGAGCTTGGAAGATATACGGGCAAAATATTAGAAGAATCAAAAAAACAGAATTACAGCAGTAGTTTATCAACTTCCTGCCTCTATGTCTCAAAATTAAGCTGAGACTTGATGAGAATATGAGAATGAATTATAATAGTTAAATCTCAAGCAGATGAACGATGAATGTCATTCGAGTTATGTTCATAGACTTTTTCAAATAGGGAAGCGAGTGTTTTAAGAATTGGGAGATGACATTGATTGACCCGCCTCTAACGGCGAAAGAGACGAACTATTTTCTTCCACGCTAATTTAACACGCGTTTGATGCTAGCGCCGCCGCAGTGGCGGAATTTGGAACACTTTTCTTCCACTGTACTTTAACACGCCATGTCATCTTCCAATAGAGTAAATCTCAATAAACAAGGTTCTGTTGCTTCCATTTGGTCCTGATGAAAATAGAGCACATTCTCTGTGTGGAGGTGAGCTCACTCTGAGCTTTTGTTTTGACGTGTTAACTCGATAGTGTCCACACTCATCATTCCGTTTAAAAGAAAAAATACTATAACATCGTGTCAGTAATAACGGTTGAAAACACAATGAGTAATCTTTCGTTCCAAAAAAATTTATTAAAATACCTTGTACAATATAAATATTTTAGTGGCAACGTGCCGCCGAAAAAATTCTAAGGAATTCTTGAACAAACAAGTCTACTCTTCGTTCCACGGGATCCTGTTGCCATGTTGATCACATCCAATACACTACAAAACCTATAGCGCACGTCATGCATTAATGATATTTTTTATATTAGTGAGATTCTTGTTTTGAAATTGCGAGTCGAAATAACGTGCATCTTGATGAATGTGCCAATTCAATGGATTAGTCAAAGAAATTTCGTTTGATTTCCAAGAATTGTTCGTTTCTCAAATTCCATATATGAGTGATTTTGCCGAAAGTGGAGTTTTTGGGACCAAAACTGTCTACGGGTGTGATTTTGATCAAAAAATTATTTCAGACCCAAATAAGTTTCGGTTGGTTAATACAGTTAACTTTGACTTTTTTGGGTACCAAAAAAAAGTATCCAGAGTTGTTACGTAGCCTTAGATGAATTTCAGGGAAAACTACGGCATATTTTAAGGGATCGAGAAGGGAGCGGAATTGACAGGGACGGAATTGACATTTGACCCCTAATTGTTTCAATAGAAAAATAGTGGAGGGATACAAAATCACTCAAAAACCAACTGCAAAGTTCGGTACCGATAGAATACACTCTCAAAATGTAAACCGCAACGACTGAAAGTCACGGAGACTTGTGCGAACCGCGGATGCAGAAAATCTCACTTTCGGCGGAATCATTCGTATTTTGGAAAATGCTCCTGGAGTGCGAAAAAATTTTCAAATGAGCTAAAATACGTTCAGCTGATTTGGACTGTCGCAGTGTAAACTCGATGTTGTGCTCCACGATGGCACACCCCGGCAAATTATGATCTCCATCGTCAAACCGCGAGGGTGGCAATATTGTGGCAAAACAATGTGGTACCCCTCTTGGTCGGATGGTCCCTCGCCGCTGCTATGCGCGACTCTCGAGGCGACGTCGATCGGGATGCCTTTTTTCTCGAGCGCGTCGAGTATGTCCCGGGGACACTGTGAAGAGGCATTGGGCTCGGAGGGAATACAACGGGCGCTCAGCGTTACTCAAATTGCAAATAACAGCACGACGTGAAGGGCTGCTTGTGTACGTAATACGTTGCTCGTGTTCTTTTTCATTTCAGCGATTCCGTTATGTCATACCCTGACATTCTTCTCTTAGCTTGATTACTCAAACACCTCGTACTCCTTAAATCTCTTCGAATCATTTTCATCACTCGAAGCTCGAGTCTATGGTCAAACTACTCGCTTTCGAGTGAAAATTGTCATCAAATCACTCGATATCAAGGCACTTTTATCGATTTTATCGAGCGAGTCCACTAAATAAGTCAAGATCGAGTGATTTCAATCATTGTAACCTTTCGACTCAGAATCTCAACATGCACCATATCTCAATCAATGATACATTTATAAGGAAAATTGTAGGGCATTTTTTTATTCAAGCAAAAGTCTACCGAGACTTTTCATAACCACTGTGATAAATGAATCAAAAAGTTTCAAATTCCAATAACGACTTCTTGTAAAGAATTTTGATATTTGCAATAAACAACGAGGTTTGCTCAATTTTTATTTGGAAAAGGTTCTGCGATCACTCATAATTTTCTAGTTATCAGTTGAAAACAATTGAAAATAAGTCAACTTTTTGAAAACAAATTGGCTTCTCACATATCGTACGATGAAAAATATATGATAACGCGTTTATAAAATCTAACATGAAGCAGACGCACTTGTAAAAAAAACTGATCACTGTCTGGTGGTTGCACCTGTTATGTCTGTTTTAGACTCTCTCATGACATCTAGATCATTGGCTCAAGCGGTTAAGCAATTGGTAAAAAAGTATAGGAGGGACAAGATGAATATGCGGACCAGGTTCAAATCTCATGAGAGACAACAGCTTCAATAAAAATTAATGAAATCGGCGGCAGAACAAAATACGAGAATTCTTCCCATTTTGTCTCAATAATTACTATTTTTGGTGAAGAATGGAGTACAAAGATTGTTTTTTATTCAATAATAATTTATAAATTGTTGTAAATGAGAGGCTCGATACTCGAGTGAAATATTACTCGATGATCGAGCAGTAAATCACTCGAAGCCGAGTTGCTGCATTCCCACTCGAGCCTTCGAGTGAAAAACTACTCGATCCCAATGAAATTTTACTCGATCAGATGTAGAGAGTATGGATTCCAGTTGATGTGAGGGTATACAATTCTTAGACTCTCGTCTAGCAATGCGAATTCGAATTATGCTGCTCATCCAGCCAGCTAAATTAAGCCTTTCGAGAGAAATAGTAGCTGTCAATTACTGTCAGGTCTAATTTCCACTGCAAAGTAGTACAGTAGGCTGATCGTAGCTGTGATAATTTTTTTATCGGTGATTTTACGACGAACTTCAACTTCAACTACTTTCGAAATTCAATTCATCATCTCCTGGGTGAAAGGGTCGATGCTTCAAATCGATGACAAAGAAATTCAGACCTAAAGAGTCCTGCGTGATTTGTGATGATTCCAATATTAGGTAAAAAATAACTTTCTTGAGAAGTAATAGTCGCACATGCTCAACTTTGAGCATAAGGTGCCACCTTTCCAGATTGTCGCATCTTGGTTAAATGTGGTAGATACAGCAAATTTTTCACAGCACTAATAAATTTTGTATTCCTCTAACTACAATTGCGCCCTTACCAAAATGTGATTTCAAAATATTCCGACCGTCCTCTTTTTGAGCCCCAATCCCTCAACCTCCGAATCATATTTCTCGTTATGATGAATAAATCAAGCATTTTTACGAATATGTTCCTGTACAAATGATCGTTGAGTTGTAGCAAATTCAGTGTTGGTAATTAGCATGATCATACTTCTATCGAAGAGATTCCTCCAAGTTCTGAGAAAAGCCATATTTTCAAACAACATTATACTCGCAAAGAGAGGCTTTTATTTAGAAGTGCGAAATTCTGATAGAAAATACCACGTAGCCTTGGAAGAAGATACTTATATGTTTTTCCCTTATGGTTAGTCTAATGAGCTTCCTGGGACTCTCAAAAAATCCACAAAGCATTGTCGAACGGAGATTTTTCAAATGTAACTTGATTCTTAAATTGCCAATTTCTTGCACATGTACGCACTTAGTTCTTCGATCTCAAGCCCCATTGTATTCGATAGTCACCGAAATCACTTTCGAAATGATCTGTTGCAAAATTCAATTTAGTATTTTTGAAGCAAAAATAGGGTAGTTCTATTGAGTATCGAACGAAATGCTTAGCATTCAAAATTAAAAAACGCACACATCCAGGAGATGGGTGCTTTGTTATGCTAATGATAATTGGAAAACCTTCAGTTCACAGTACTCTCTAGATTCTTCATCGGTTTCAGGAAACTTATACGACTGAGCAAAAAAATCCGGGTATCTTTTCGGGGGAAAGATTATGCAAAATAATTTCCATCAAAATTCGTTTTCTGGAAGTAAAGCCTTCGCCTTGTTAGTTCTGATTGTATGCGCCTTAGACTATTCTGAGCACTATTCAAAAATCCAGTGATAGAAAATTCATTCGTATATTTCATGATTTAATAGAAAAACTCACACTAAGAAAGGGTCATTGGAAGCTACTGTGAATTTTCGTGAACAGTATTGCTTCTCGCTATTTTCTGAATCACAAAATGAAGCTGCCGATGGCTAGATAGATTGATGAATAGAAAGAGGGAGTCGGCCAGCTATATATCTGTAGCAAGTATGAACGTAAAAATAGGATGAGAAAAAAGTCAGGGGAGGGAGCAAGAGGTGGTGGGTCGGAGAAATAATTTAAAAGCTGAATTGAATCTATTTTTCCTCTGGAGTCTCGTTCAGGGTATTGGAAAGCGCACAATGGCTCAATGGCGATGTATCAAGAAACGTCGACTTGCAAGAGGGGCTAGTATTGTGTCGGCCTTTTTCACTCTCTATGCGATTCCTTTCCATTTTTTTCTCATCTAATTTTGCTCCTCTAGCTTCATCCTCTTTGTTCACGTCTTCATTATTAAACTGCTCATACTTGCTCTCCGCCATTTTTCTGCCAATCTTTATTCCTCTGTCTAATACTGATCTGAATTGCAAATCAGCGTGCAGAAGTTTTGTTGTACATTGTACATTTGGTCTTGGATGAATTTTTCGTGCAATTCAATAAGCTGTTCCATATTTTAATGGTGACAGATTTTCAATTCGAATACCATAACTTTACACTCTAAACCTCTTTAAATCAAAATTCGATTGGAAGCGATTGGAACGTTCCAATCAAATCCTTGGCGCAGAGCATTGATTGGAAGCTTACAATTAATTTGACTGAAAGCTTTCAATCATCTTCACAGATACTGAATGTTTCAACATAACCTGTGTTAAATTATATAATCTAGCAGTAATTCGAGTCTACGTTATTATTAGACCCTCTAACGTTCTTGTCCAGAGGAATGAGGAAGGATATCTTCAGGTCATTAGGGTGCTCAGATTTACACTCCACGAACTCTCTTTTCGCCTTCTGATATCACAAGGCAACGAATTTCGAGTTTTTAAAGTGAAATTAGACGACCAAAGTTGAAAAATGGTTCGCGCACGGGTAAAATCCTGCCGGCAATCATTTTTCCCGAAAAAGACGAGAGATACACCCCACGAAGAACTCTTCTAGCCCAAATCTGAAGCTTTCTTGTTATTGTCAGTACACTCGACTGTCAGTAAAAGAAGATATTTGGAAAATGAAAATTGTCTACCTCTGCACTTGTACCATTCATGGAAAGAAGAACAAGCTATACAACGAAAGTCCAAGTAGCTTAAAATGACAGATTATGAATTTGTAGGTGGAGGGCGCGACTCCTACCCTACACAGGGCAATCACATATTTGCTCGTGCAAAGAACTTCAAGAAAATACTCGGTGGAAGTCTTTCCTACGGAATTCGACCAAGATTAATAATTTTTTTTCTCTCATAATGCTGAACAGAAACTATGAACCTCTTAATAGAAACACATTATTCTTTGAGCTATTGGAGGTGAATATTGCTAGAGGAAACATATTTTTTTCCTTTGATTGAGAGCTTGCATACTTTTGTAATATCCAAACAAAATGAAATTAAGGATCCATATCCACACAGTGCTTATGTAACAGCCCTTTCTCTTCCCTTGTTCAAGATCTAAATTACTAGTATCATCTCTTTTCCAGAGATTATTCATCATGGATATAATGATATTACAGTGTGGCACAGTATTTAATTTGACGCTGGATTCCAAAATAATACATTTATGAAATTGCCATCCTTGCGGAGGTATTGCCATTCTCTTTGAGAGAATTTCTTAAATCTCAACAAATCTTTGGTCTACCTCCTCATCACATATGACTGTGCAGGGTAACTACAGCGATATGGTCTGATATAGCTGAACCATGCAGAGATGTTATGGGTGTTGCTTTATCTCGTTATGCGAGCCACCATCAGACTCTCAAGTTTTGCAGCATAAGGCTAAAGAATTCTATATCAAGGTTCCGTACTAACAGAGGATCGATCTTAGTGTTTCAATATATTTCAACAAATTGAGTACAACCGTATTAAACAATATGCAGGAACATGAGTCTAGCTGAAGTCAGATGAGTCAAGATTTATCAAAAACAATCAAATTATGTTTCTTTAAAGAGAGAGTTTCAAAGAATAATTTGAAGAAAAATACTAAATCATTTGGAGATGATATTCCTTGTTTCAATTGGTATCTTAATAGCTTGAATTATGTATGAACCAAAGCAAGCAATCATTGTCTCTTGCACATCAATGTTACAATAGGATCCTTACGATACCAATATCATCCTTTTCTTCAGAGCGAGCACCTTCCAGCCTTTGGATCAAATAATACATACGAGAATTGCTTATGTCCCTCAACAATCTGGGAATCACACACTATATCTAAGCTTCATATGAATCTTAGCTAATGGAATATCGGAATTTTTCATTATAAATATGACAAAATGCACGTAAGGTCAACTAAAACACATCATCTATCACTGCTTGGGTAGAAGTCGAAGTATTTGATTTTATAATTGGTGGAGTAGTCCTCATCTTAAAAAGAGGCACATGCTGTCTCATTGCACTCGACTAAAATTGCAACTAGATAATATGTAAACACAGGAATGATTTGTATGTTATGGTAGAATGCTCTTCAGCTCTTATGAAATTTGTCCGCGATCGCGACTTGCCGTGGACAACAGAGTGCCTGTTTCCACAGTTGTTGGCATCGATTTTTTCTGAGTCTCTCTCATGTTTCATTATGATGAAAATCGAAATAATATCGCACAACGAGCACCAAGTGCATCGCCGAGCCTAATCACTAGTCACTACTCGCATGATACTGATCGCGCATCGACTGCTGCACGCAAATACGCTGGTAGATATGTAGACGCACTAATTATGATAAGAAGACAGCAGCTATCTAATATTCATCTCTACGAGGATGATAGGATAGAAACATCTTTTCCAATTGATTCTAAGCGGACGACTCACCTAAATGAAGTGATGGGAACGTTCCAATCACCGTCCGCTAACCTCACGGGTTGATTGAAAGCTTTCAATCAAATACAGCCGTTGATTGGAACTCCAATCAGAACCTACCATTGATTAAAACGTTTCAATCGCTTCCAATCGAATTTTGATTGGAAGAGGTTTAGAGAGTATTTAATGAGTCTATATTACTCGGGTATGGTAAATAAGATGTTACACTAATTATCACCTTGATGTATTTCTTTCAACTTTGGAAGAATTTTTTGCAGAAGTCCTTGCAATAACAATTGTATCGTCTATTAATTATTCACGAGAATCTAATGCATTAGAACATTTCTAGTTCGACGGAGAAAACCATCTCCATGCATACTTTCGGAGATTCAAAGTTATGATTCGGTATGGAGTAAACACATAAACTATCATCTCATCCGATATACGACCACTACCCCGCGAAAGGTGCACCGAATTTAAATATTCATACGAATGACATGAAGTCAATTTGGACTAAAGACTAATCATATCAGTACCTCGGAGAAACAAATCCAATCATCGAATGAACTCGTCGTATCGAATGTACTCAATCTAATTCATCACAATGTTCACCTTTGGAGACTACATCTCGAGAGCTTGAAATGCGAAAGTGCGTAAAGTGTATAGCCCGTCCGTGCCCCTATTGGTATTCCAAGTCACGGCCACTTGCGTCGCGTTTGCATGCGTCCAGCGAATAGCTATATGTAGTTAAGAGCTTTGGCTGGTCAACGTGGCGTTCTTGAAACACGCCTGGGTGGAGGCAGAGAGAACTCGAGGGAGCCCAAGCATTTCCATGTCGACACTTGGAGTAATTAAACGCTCAGCGAGCCGGAACCCTTGGACCAGCTATTTTCTCCAGCTCCTTCTCTGGGTACAGAGACGCGGTCCTCGTTCACGCCTTCGCGCGCCTGTGATCCCTCTGACTGCCTCTGACGACCTAGCCAAGTGCCCGAGTTATTAATAAGGAGGAGGCTCGCGAGAGCGGCCAGTGCGAGCGTCGAGAGCCAATACCCATTTGCTCTCCAAGTGGGTGGGGGATGATACGGGTAAACATGTGCCCGAGACAATGAGGCGCGCAATGTGCACACAGACTCACCCCCGCATTGACCCACGAGGCTCTCAAGTGTTTGCCCTAGCGCTTGGTCTTCATGAGCAAATGATGCGTAACGTGTTCAAATCCCGATCCCCTTCCACGCTCCACTCCCACAACCCTCCTGCGGATCTAGAATTGACCTTACAGCCCGAAAACAGTCCTCATGCTTGTTTGTTCAAATACACATCTGCCCCGCCTCCCTTCCCTTCGAACATACTTTCGATTGATTAAACTCGTTTCTTTTTTTCAAATGATTTGAAGACACGATGTATCTATTTTTATAGTTTCTACGCTTCGATATTTCTGAAAACTGGTCATTTTATTCTGGCCTTTATTGAACTTTGGCTACACGCCTCCCACTCGCGGGCTCCACGGGCGATGTTCGCTCGGTGGGTCTGTATGGTTCGTGCGTGTGCGTACCCGCGGGAGCCAAAATGTCTGGTATTGATCCTGAAACAACACCACTGAGCAATCAGATCCAGATGTTTCAACTCAGTGAGGTTGGCGCGAATGATTTTTATATTCCTTAGTAACGTATATACTCTTCTGAACTTCAGAATAATCTAGTTCGTGGCTCAAGCCGAAAAAACTTGATTGTTCATGGCTGAAGCCAGTGAAGGAGCTGAATTTTATGTGAGTATTATTCGCAGAGATCACACATCAATTGTACATAATAATCTTTTCTGTTCCCCACCACTTGAGAATATCATAGTTCTCAAGTGGAATACAAGATTGTACAAGCAGCTGCAAAAGCTGCTCAACCTTACATCACCTCTGTGTCTGTACACTTGACCAATTGAGCGGATGGATCGAAGAACCCGAGGAGCGTTCGAATAGTGCTCGAGGCGGCTAGAGTGGGAATAAAAAAACTAATTATTAACATCATAACTATTATTAAAAATATTTGTCAAACTGGAAAAAAAATTCAGCTTTCAGAAAACGTTCGAGCGCATATTTCTTCCAGTTGTGATTTTCCTATCGAGTCGGAAGTTCTGAAGATAAAAATTAAAAACTTGAGTCACTGTCTCGCCCCAAAATCATTCATTTGTTATCCTGTAGCCATTATTCCAATGAAAGCAGTCAAATTTTCTTTTCATGACGCGGGGAATTGAAACAGGCTTAAGACTTGCTTCATAAAGATTTGGTCTATAGTAGATGCTCAAAGAGGCAAATGCACGGAAGACATAGACGTCAAAAGTTGAAGGTTCTATGGATTTGGTCATATCTAAAATGATGACATTGCTTTGTCAAGTACGAACTAGTAAAGGTTGAAGATCAGGCCTTGCAATTCAGGACCTTTTCAGGACTCATAGACTTGTCAAAGAAAATATAGATTTGGACGGTCGGTAGACATCCTGTTTTGGCAATTTTGTGAAATAACACTGGTGAGAATACAGATAATGGGTTCACATCCACAAGCTGTGAATGTCAGTGAGCGTTGAAGCACTGTTGTTAATGTTTCGATCAATGAAGAGTCGCTTGAGACCTGTAAGCTCAACAGGAACTTGAGCGGTCTAGATGGAGATCTTTTACCTTGCCCGCACCCACACCATCATCACCTATGAGTTCAAGTGAGACTTGCTAGGACCGCGAGTTCGGACGGCACCGAATTCTCCAAATCCGAAGATTCCTGGACATCTTGGTTAGAGATCTCTTATCTCACTCGTGCCTCATACCACAACCCATGAGTGTGAGCGAAACATAAGTTCTTGATCCGAGACAATTCAGCTTGATGAGGAGTGGATGTTTGCATGAGACGGTGTCGCTGTCATGCGGATGCATACGCAGGAATCGACTCAGTTCACCGGCTGTGATAGACGCTGGACCCAACTGTCTGCACTATTGAGGATCATGACTGTTTCAACGATTCGGGGATGTACGGAGCTCTTGTAGAATAAAATTTTTGACTTGTAAAGCTTGGAAATCGGGAAAAATTCGGGGTTATCGTGGTTCAGGTATTATGATTTCCCAGAATTCATGGGTTCAAAGGCAATGGGGTTTAGGGATGTTGAGGTTTCAATGGTCACGGGACTCAGACATTTGAGATTTTTGATGGAACAAACCCTAGTGTTACAATATCAGGGTTTTTGGAGTAACCCAGTAGGGTGTCCCAAGGATTTATTCGTAGGACTAGCGGCGAATTTCTAAATCCACATGCAAAACCCAGATGGATTCTAACCTGACATTTTCTTTCCACATATATCGTACTGATAAACTACCAATGCGTCTGTGAAAATTCGGTGAAAATGGTACCCAGGGTTACAGCCAGCAGAAACTCTGCGAATTGAGATTTGGAAAGCAGCCCCTACGACTTGTAGCTCGTCATCGGGAAATTGTGGGAACTCATCCGTACCTTCGGATATTGCAGGGCCTCAAATACCTCATAGAATGAGACATATCAATCGGTATCGCGTCTAAGCGTTACCGAAAGCAAAGATCACGTCCGCTTGGGATGACAGATGCAGTTCGAAGAGCTACAGCGATCGGCAAGGTAAACCCTCGGTATCAGTCGGGGAAACAAAGGGTCAGAGTTGCTGAGCGTATTATACAGGCTCGAGGCTGCTTCCGGGCACTACACACCACGACAGTCGGGGCACAAATCGGATCCGCGGCCATGCTCTACAATGTAGTATCAAGCTCTCGCGTCGTATCGGCCGTCGTCTCTGCCCAGCGTGTGTACGCACGATATTGTGTGTGCGCGGGAGGAAGGGGCTCGAGAGCCAACTGTAGTATGCGAAATCGATTTCCAGCAAATAATCGGATACTCTCTCACCCTCTCTCTCTCGCTCTCTATATACTCGAGCTCGCGGGCTGCCGGGGCTCCGTCGCGTAGTCGTCGTCGTCGTCGTCGTCGTCGCAGTCGTCGCCGCGAGAGAGCGGGCGAGGTGGAGCGCAGTCGCATAATTCAGAATCGACAAAGCGGCAGATTATGGAAATAGACTCTCTCTCTCTCCCTCTCTCTCGCTCTCTCGCGCTGTCGTCGGGAGAGCCTCGTGTCGCGAGCTTTCGCGCTATATAGGGCCGAGTGAGCGAGGCAGAGAGTCGCCCGCCGCGCCTGCAAAGCTCCGCAGTGTTGCCATGCCGACACCATTGTCACTCCTCTCTCGGCTGGAGCGGGCGGGCGACGACGACGAGGACGACGTCACGAGAGAGAGCACTTGCAGCTCGCCCGTTTTGAACGCCGCCGCGCGAGCAACGCGGGCTCACCTCATCTCCCTAACGACTCAATGCCCTCGACGCCGCCGCGTGTATTAATCGCGCACCGGCACCCGCTCGAGCGACGGCCCGTTTGCTCGCCAGCTCCAACCATCACCTTGCTGCCTCTTTGTGCCAAGTCGAAATTGCGGACATCGAGGGGCCAGCTTTTTCAAATGCTGATATCGTCGCTTGCGGGGTCTAATCTGACCACTAAAAGTCCCGCGCGATCAGTTGAGTCGAGCTTGAAGCGCGCTGAACCCAGTTACTCCCCCCCCCCCCTCTTCTTTGCCATCAGTAGGATAAGTGTACTAGTAAATTAAGAGCATTCCAGTCACCTAATTTTACCATTCTTTGCAGTTCAGAGGACGAGGTACGAAGAATACTCATGATCAAGATGAAGTTTGGTCAAGTTGATCACTCAACGCTCATAGGTGAGCTCTCAAGAACCTGGCATGCGGGAAGTATTGAAAATGAGAAAATTGCAGGGAAAACTCACTTATGCTAACGGCTGGCTTGATTCCTCTGGACAGGAGCGCAATCAGTCAGAGACCAATTGCGATCTGACCAGTTGATCGAAATCAATGGGTTAAAAATAAGTGATCCTTGGACTTTCATCTATGAAAAATGATTGTGGATAACGTAGAAAGATAGACTCGGTATGGCAGATAGTATTTATTCGATCGTAGAGTTTTGAGAAGAAAACAAAGAGTGAATCGTGAGTTAGGCTACATGAGAAAAATTCAAAGGGCGGAGAATAAAGGACTCGTGAGCTGTGCAACGTGATAACGTACATAGGCGTGTTTATGACTTGACTATCTTTACAACTAAGTCGCAAGTTTATCGACGTAAAATGCAAACCGGTATCTGCAAAAGAGAAGAGAAAATAGTGCTTGAACTTTCTTCAGAGGACCTACAAACATTTGTGACCGCCTGTGTGCAATCCACACAGACTCGAGATGTCACGGTGAAATTTTATTGAAATTCTATCAGCCAGGCCGCCGTGGCCTAGTGAGTCCTTGGTCTCCCACGCGGAAGGCCAGGGTTCGATTCCCGGCCGGCACCACTGGGATTTTAGGTTTTCTCGAATATTAAATCCGGTGATTTGAAACCCACCTTAAACCTACGGTCTAAGGTGGGTTCCGAATCACCGAAACCGCCGTGAAAAGCACATGAGAAAAAGGGTTTTTACGATTACGGAAATGTGAGCGCTCTGATCGCTCTGACTAGCTTGATTTGCCTAAACAGAACAAGCATTCGGAATCGGAGCGATCCGCCCCACTCCTTTCCTCTAAAAATCTAGAAATCCAACGGCGAGACCGCACAATAGCCCGGAATACAGCTTGCGCGATATGGAAACATCTCTTATACGGCTATTTACTAGGCTATCGTGCGGGTTTGTCGTTGAATTTCGAAATTCCCACGAAAGGATGGGGCGGATCGCTCGGATTGCTCAGATCGCTCCGATTCCGAATGCTCGTTCGGTTTGGGCAAGTCAGGTTAGTCAGAGCGATCAGAGCGCTCAGATTTCCGTAATCGTAAAAACCTTTTTTCTCGTGTGCTTTCCACGGCGGTTTCGGTGGTTCGAAACCCACCTTAAACTGGAGGTCCCCCTCACCGAGGTGAAATCGGTAGTTGGTAGTTGCTGACGCGCTGGTTGAGCGTAACTCAACCCCGCGCACATGGGTGCCGTCTGGATAGAGCTCGAAAGAGCAGGTGCCGAGCTGTAAAACTAGTGAACTTATATTTTTTTAAACTCTATGTGCGAAAGTATTCATCATCATATGATAAAAATTAGCTTTTTCATCAACCGTGCAGGGAACCCTTTCCGCACACTTTTTCGATTTTCTTACCCTTACGGTCGATGAAGAAAAAATAATGATCGGCACTCGGGCGGGATGATTTCTGTATCCCTATAATAATTCCCGTCATGATGGCTCATAGTGACCCTTAGACCTCAAAAAATCTTGACCTTCATGTTGGATTCTAATAAAAACAGTTCTTGTTTATATGACCATTCGTCAGACTTGAAACCTCTCTCAACCATGCTGCCACAAAACGCAGACAGTCTCGCCACAAAAACGTGATGCGTTTCAGGTATAATCAATTTAAAAAGTGCCAACCTAAAGATTTTATAGAGCCACGAAATCACCATGCATATGCAAGAAAAATTCCGATATCCATTTCCTGCAATTACATGCTGCAAATCGGTCTGACTATACGGACAGAATAGAGTGCCCGAGACATTAGTCCCGCGTACGCTAATTCCCTAGATAGGAGAACGCACCTACTTTTTCTGAAACCCTCGACTCACGACTGTTGCTTGGGGGTAGAAAATATTCGCGTGCGCAAACCCTCGACTTTCGACTTTTGCATGAGGGCGGAAAATGTTCGCGTGCGCGAACCCTTGACTCTGACTTTGGTTTGGGCGTAAACATGTCCACGTACGCGAACCTTTCTGTGTGACTTTGTTTCGGGGGCGAAGAATGATCGCGTGCGCGAACCCGCAACTCTAAGGTTTGGGGACGCAAAATGTTTACGTGCGCGAACCCTCCATTCTCGACTGTTGTTTGGTGATGGAAAATGATCGCATGCGCTGAAAATTCGCGTGCGCTGACCCTTGACTCAAACTTTGGCTTGAGGGTGGAAAATGTTTGGCGATAAAGGTCAATGAAACGTTGACCAACTGAGTTGGTTACAGCATTCTGAGTTGTTCGACTGACTTAGATTACGACTGGAAAACATCAAGAAATTATTAAGAGTTTAGAGCCACTCTATGTAATGCCGGCTACGTATGTACTCGGATAGGTAAAACAGTAACGAGACAATCGCTTTAGACGTACAATGAGTTTTTAACAGTTTCCTCGTTTTCTTTGTAACCTCACTTAAAGCGATACAAATAAAATCATGAATGCAGTGAGAATTAATAAGGAAGACGCTGGAAGTGTTGCTCAATGCGCCGATTTCCCAAGTTCACGTCTTTCTTCTCATTATGTTCTGTAAGGGTTTGTAACTACATCTGTGTCAAGCTGTCGCCAGTTCATAGCTGCTGTCTTTTCACAATTCTCAGTATTTTCATCTCTGACGACTCATTCATTGCCACTCGACAGATAATTACCAACAGGGCGATATTTTGCAACTCTTTCAGAGTCAGCCACCGGAGAGGAGATAGCGATGAAGGAGGGTCGCATAATGGCCAACTCCATTCTCTCTCTCTCTCGCTCTCTTTCTTTACATCTCTCCATATTCAGATCGCAAGGTGCATTCAGAGACATTGGACTGAAAAGAAACTCATTCAGACATGAGTTGATGAAGCACGGGAGTAGCTATCTCATTCAACGAGCTTTTCCTCATAAAAACCTAATTATCCATTTAGGTCTTTCAGAGCCAAGAGCACTTTACACTGCTGAATTTGGAAACAGGACACGAGCAGGACATCGAGCCTTTTCACTCTATTCAAATCTAAAGAGGCACAGTTCAGACCTTGCTTTTCATTATTAAATTACCAGCGATGACACTGTGCGAGACCCCTGAGTCTAATTCATATCTGTATTAGAAGTAATTCATGGTATGTACGTACACGAGATCCAGAAAAAGTTTTCTATGCTCCTTGCGTTTTGAAAATTGCTGAAGATTTAGAAGCTTCTCTTTGTTGGAAATATCGGATTGAATGGTGTTTGTTGGTACAAGAGTGACATAGAAAGAGTGGAACGAGGAGAAAAATCGCAAGGAAGGAATAGAAAGGGAAAGACGTATGCGATTTGTACTGGTAATGGAAAATAGAGGGGTTGGAAGAAAGAGCGTTCGAACCTCGAGAGTTTCCTCCGGTGCAGCAGAGCCGAACTTGCATTTTACATAATCGATACAGTGTACAACGCTTCCTGTCGACTCTTTTGAATTAAAGAGTGACATTGTCGGTGTTCTGGAATAGATTTGAGTATTTCTGGTTCCCTGGCGCGGCGGGGAGTGAGCGATGCAGTAAGTAAA
>JAPYYZ010009638.1:0-10073 GCA_030522705.1 Eretmocerus eremicus
CTAATGTCCCTGGCTGTATCTCGGAACAGAGGGCCTATTGGTCTAAGCCCTCTGGGATATCTTCATTTCTCACCGAAACGAGATGATTCCCAGAGTTTTAGCCAAATCCGTGATCCACAAGGTTGGTCCTCTACTTGTTAGACACGGGAGCAGACATCTGTACAGCCAGTTCGGGCAACCTGGAACGATACGTAGAGATGGACGCTACGTGAGTAATTCGAGTCACCGGAGTTACCGCGGATCATATTTATACGCTCGGAGTTATCAAGACTTCCATTTTTGGGAAAGAGATAAGATTGCACATTCTTTCCCACACTAGTGTTGTCAAGTATGATATCATATTAGTTTCAAACTACTTCAGAAAATACGGAGCATGGATCTTATTCGACGGAAACTCAATATCTTTCGAAAGAGATAGAGATTGCCCTATTCCTCTCCTCCCTCCAAAACCTAACCTTGATTCCTCAGACGACGAAGAGGAAGACATAGACGGAAAATAAATTTTTTCCTACCCCATGACAGACTCCATAGTATTACCATACAAAACAGCCGAAGCCCCTGAAGGCAGCTATGACGTACTCGACTCTGAAACATCACCATTCATCATCACCACTTCTTCTTACATGATTATAGTCTATAGGAATAGGAATATTTGTATATTATTGAGGATTTCCGACTGGTTATTCGTTTTTTCCTCCTCAAACGGAATTTGAGAGCGACGCTTTTTATTGCTCTGGCATTTGCGCAGGGGTAACACGAAAGAATATCAAAAAATTATCACAAATGGCATTTTTCTGCCCTTTAAGAAACTTCTTGTGAGATTGCTCTATCCTCACTCATCCGCGTCCAAACGGCAGCTGATAGAGTAAGAGCGCTTCTTTTCGAAATTCCTGCAACGACAGCAGCTGTTTGAGCCACCAGGAAGGGCTAGAAGAAAATTCGAAACCACGGAAAGTGAGAATTCCTTTCATCTTCAAAGTGCCCTTTTCAAAATTCTGCTACGTTTATTTGGGCCCGAGCAATCGACGTTTGAAGCAAGAGAAAATTTCATACCACGGTTCATGAATTTTTGCACGGTACCATGAATGAATGGCGAATTCTGTTATCTGTTTCCCGCGAATTTTTCATATCTGTCAAATCAAGGTAGAAGATGGGAATGGTGATGATAATTATTGAGATTTTCGATTTTTAGAATGACTGGCAATTTCTTTATCTAGACCACTCTAGTTTTCAGAACTTGGAGAAATTTTTGGGCCTTGTGAGTAGGATAAGCTAGAAGGAGGAGCGAATGTTAACTCACATCAGTAGTCTGGTGATCGATCGAGTGTTGTTGTCATGGGACAATGTTGTTGCCACAACATCGCATTTTGGAATCCATGTAACTGCATCAGAGAAGCTGAGCGTAGTCACAAGAATTTTGGTCCACTCAGAGAGTGAAAAGCCAAAGATTCACGCAAAGATTGATCGAGATAATTTGAAGAAAGGCAAGATTCGGATGGAACTCTACTATTTCCAATGAATCTGACCTATGTAAGATTCACTGAAATTACATACATTCTCATTGTCTTTGGTATATAGGCCTCTGAGGAACTTGCCATGCTCTGAACGAGATGAATGCGAACCCAAAAACTTTTTCCATAAAGTCTCCAAAGTTGACACATGCATGTAACCAGGTTGAGGAACAGAGCGAAGACAGGGGGAAAATTGATGAGGGTAGAGCACCAGTTGCGCTTAGGATGATAATTTATCCTTTTCTCTAACCGACAGCCTCCGGTTAGTGTGAGGTCACAACTCGCACCACTGCGCGCAGACAGCTCCCCTCGATAACCGAGCTCTCCCAAAATCCAGCACCCACGAGATGTCTATCTATGGGCCACACCCGTAGCGCGATCCGATGCGCCTTGCTAATTTCGAGTGTCGCTACTGACACGTCAAGCAGATCAAGACGCGTGGAGCTTGCGTATACCAAATAGATTGTGTGAGTATATGTTGAACGTGAGGGTCGCGTGGAGTATATACGGTATACGCGATATACATGTGGCAAGACAATGTGTTCTCCAACACCTTTGAACACCATGTATCCGAAAGCATGTATTCCACGGTTGTGGGGGAGAATCTACACATCAGAATCTTCTAAAATTTTCTTGGTCAAGATCATCAGAAATATTCGGTTGAATTGTGGAAATTCAAAAGTGTTAATTATTTACGCCTATTATCATGAAGAGCTATCCATGACTATGCTATGTCATGAGCTATCAGGCACTTGCATCGCTCATCAATACAATTCTAGTCTGATGCGAAGAACAATTCAACCCGAAAGATCGAAAAAGCAAGAAAACTCCGCCGGATCTGGAGCTGCTTCCAAATCCTCATCTCTGCTCATCTCGCATCATCAATTCATGAGCTTCCCTTCTGCTGAGCAGAAACTCATCAAATCACACCGCAACCTGGACGGGGAACTCATTTCCGGTTTGGCCCTCGCTGACTCGAGCATTCTCAGCCTCGAGTAGGACACTTGAGTATCGACACTCACGACTATTTATGCCAGCCTACATTATGCATCAGCCGTGACGAGCTGACATTATGCGGCTGTAGTCCTGGCCAATGTTCAGTTAGAAGCCTCTCAATCAATTGCGCACCAGCCAGGGGGTCGAAGTTTATTCTAAATGATATTTTGGAACCGCCATGCTCCAATCAAATGGAATTCCTCCAATGGACTCACTTGAACAATTGTTGTCGCCGTTTACATAATCTGAGAGTTATGTTTGATCGAGTTTTGCGGTGCGTCAACTCGATATCGCAATTCGTAAACTCCTTGAACACATACCAGATCTTGAAACTCGTGAATGCGCATTGAATGCTTGAGCCACACACCGTTTTTGAAGTCACAAATCCCATGTCACGCACGAGAACATATATCCTCCGGCCGGGCGTATCTCATGGAACATAGTCCCAGAGTTTCTAATAGAATATGGGACTTCTGGTTCTGGATCTCTGCCAGCTTCAATAATTTGATCTCCATCTGCCATAATTCTTATGGGTCCAAATCTAAGCCATTTCAATGGCGCACATATGAAAGGACCTGGATAATAGTGAATACAACATTCTGTCATCTAGGATCTGCGAGTGAAACGGCCTTTCAAGATCTGGGATAGCTGTCGTAATGTTCGCAAGGGCGTAGCTGTCTGTAACCTGGAAGAGCTGGTACATAGAGGTATGATGGAAATATCACCAGAAATTACATCCTTTGCTCCTCTGTCATGCCTTGTGCTGGTCAAATATTCTATTGTACTCCAAAGACGAATTCTCAGAGGAAAATATCTCCACCTGAGAATGTAATAGGGGAGCTGCACTCACGAAGGTCAAAATTTATTCAAAGTTGACATTCAGGAGTGGTGGAGGACGAAAATATCCTATCCCCGCCCCCTCCTCTGCCTCCTAATGAGTTGAATTATTATCTCTTCAAGTTTCCAATCACACGAGGTATGATTGGCATGAGGCAGTTGTGCATTGTGAAGTGGATTCCCATTCCAAAGGACCATTCAGATTACAGGATGTTTGAAGAATCATGATTCTCTTGACTTTCTTTGTCATCGATTCTACAAACATGGAATCAACGGATATTTGGATCGATACACATGCGACTAGCTGAGTCTGATCTATTCTTCCCCAGATCAATGTCAGCAGAATAGTTGACTTCGATCTTCTCAGAGCTGTAACTTACAGCTATCTGCGAATATTGAGATGTTCCATAGCTTCTTCTCAAACTCTCTTCATCAATTTTGAGATGAGTTGAGATATGTCTCGAAACTTGTTCCAGAATGCAAGTTCCCAGAATTATCCCACGTCTATATAGGAATCCCTCTACTCTCAATAATTTTCTTAATTGCGGGCGCGGAATGTGCCCCATACTGCCATGGCTCAGGCACACGGAGAAAAGCTTATTACGCGTCGTTGGCAACTGAGGCAACATTATTAATACATTTAGTAACGAGGGAAGAATAGTTGCCGATCGCTCACGAGGGCGCTCGAGCGCAACGAGAGCGCCATGCATGGTCCAAGTGCCCTATCGACCACTTAACCTCACCTCTTGCAAACTATACTCTTATTCACAAGGGGGGAAAGAATCTCCCAGGGTAACGTGACGACATTCTTCTTTGAGCAACGTTGTCGAGGGCTTCCGTGGCATTACTTTTCATACCGTCATCCCAGTCAGTAATGATTTGTGATATGCGATTTTTCGCATGTCTATGCCATGGTGGTATTGGGCACATTCCGAGCCCGCGTGATGGAATAGTAGGTTACATCACTGGAGGCGGAAGGCGAGTTCGAGCCCTAGGACGTGTTGTCGATCGAGCGCAGCGAGGGAGACATATCTTAAGGGCCCGGACGTGCTCTTCCGCTGGGAGTGATATGATATTTCTCACCACGAGAACCGCAAAAAGGGGAGAAATGTTCGATTTTGAGGTTATAGTGGTATAAAAGACAATTATGCCATGCGAGCCCTTAGCATTATTGCACAATGAGAGATATCGTGACGTTGCTACGGGAGATTCTCCACCCTTGTGATAAAAAGTATAGTGTGTAACAAGTCAGGTTGAGTTGTAGATTGTGCACTCGGGTGTCATGATGCTCTCTCTACGCTCGAGCGCGAACTCGCCCTCAGTGCGCGATTGGTAACTATTCTTCACTTGTTCTGCTGTGCCAGGAGTTTTAGTGCAGATCTTTGGACAAAATGTCGTCTGCCCGTACGAAAGCTGAGTTTTCATTTCAACTCGCAGATTGGTGGCACGGTTCTCTGCAAAAATAGAATTTGGAATAATTATTGGGCATAGGAGTTAGGCTACACAATGTACTATTAGTTCTCCTCATCGTTCTCAAAGACGGGAGGATGAGTTCTAAATTCTGACAAACTACAAGAAAATTTGTTGAACCGTGCTCACATCAGTGGAAACTCTTCCGAACGACGGAACCCAGGATTTTTCCATCTAAATATGTCCAAACGATACTCCACGACTCCACATTTGGAGTCTGGGAATGATTCAAAATGTCGTTTTCGACGGGGGATTTCATGTTCAAGTCAATTCCGACCTTGAGTTCACGATTCAAGGAGTTCAAAGGCGTGAAAAATCCAATTTTCTCATACAAATTGACGTGCGCATAAAACGCACTTTTCTGATTTCATATCTATTAGATACTAGAAACATGCGTTGCTCCTTTGCCAAGTATGCATGCGAGGCGAGATCGCTCGTTACGCGGTCTCGCAGAGCACAGACCGTCGGTCTCGCGGTCTCCCTCGCGAATAATTCATGGTCTCACGGTCTTGCTCGCGTCATCGACCGGAAACCATCGGTCTCGCGGCCTCTCTCGCGAACGGTTCATTGTCTCGCCGTCACTAATCACCCAGGAGAACACCGGCCGTACGGTCCCTCCACGTAATAGCGACGGAAAACCGCCGGTCCCACGGTCTCAAGCAAAATTTACGATCTGATCGACCGCTGAGACTGCGGTCTCACGGTCTCGCACGACTCGCCCTATAAAAGAGTGGCAGCGCAGCCACTCGGCACTCAGTCTCGCTTAGATCTCCGACGCTGACACGCCGTCACGCGGAGCGTCTCCGTCGCTACTTCGTCGCCTCCGTCGTCACTCTGCCCGTCCCCTTAGCCGACTGCTCGGCTACCTCCGTAGCCTACGCCAACCCGGCCATCGTCGACCCGTGATCGTCCGTGCCACAATCTCGTTGAGGGCCGCGTATTGTTCTCTTAGCTTCCTAACCGCGAGTGTGTTGAGTGAGTGCTTTGATAATTAGCTTGTGCATCTGCCATCCATTCTTCATGTAAAAGTGTCAATACATTTAGTGTTCATTCTTCAAACGTTGTGTCAGTTCACTTTTCTTTCCGTCAAATGCTTCTCTATTTCCCAAATCAAAGTTGAGTCACTCTCTCTGAGATCATTCCGAACCCGCCGTCCTCAGATGTAGTGCGCGGTGCGCGAGCTATTTTCTCTGTCTTAAACTCATTCTTCCCTCGCAACACGATCAAAGCACTTTCGACAAGGACTTGCTCGTAGTCCTAATTTGACCTGGATCGCTCGCGTCTTCGGCTCGCCATCCTGCCAAGGACCGACGAACCTGCCACGTCAAATTTTGGCACCCAACGTGGGGCGCGACGACCGCACAACCCACCGTCGTCTAGGGATGTGCAACCCCGCCTACCGATGAGCAGCCTGCAGCGCACGCCGCCCTCTACTCGATCAACGAGGCGCGTCACCGAACGCACTTCTGGGAGTGTGGAAAGACCCCGTGGCGCCCAACCGTCCAACCAACGCACCGTCTCCTTGGAACGATCGCCGAAAAGGGGACGACAGGTGCGATGCCCTCCAACACCAACCGACGACACGTCGATCACCGACGCTCTAAGCCCGTTACCACTTGCTCCTGAAGGAAGCGAGCAAGAGATTATCATCGAGGAAGCCGGCAGCGTTGTTTCTGACAGCCGGAGGCGCGCCCCGTCTCCAACATGGAAGACCTCAGGGATGTGTTCCGGCAGCTGGCCGGTACGCCAATCGCGCCGCCCGACTACTCTGGAGCCGAGCACGAGGACCCGACTCGTTTCGTCCAGGAGTGCGAGGAACACTTTCGACACTTCGCCGTCGACGACGCCCTTAAGGTGCAGATCGCTGAGCGTGCCTTAAAGGACGACGCAGCCGAATGGTGGGGCTGTAACAAGAGTTTGGCGCTCAACTGGCCCAAGTTCCGAGAACTCCTGCTGGTGAGGTACTACTCCAGCCAACTCTGCATCCGCTTGAAGGCTAGGCTGTACAGTCAAGTGCGAGGAGAATGCAAAGACGTGGGAGTCTTCATCGAGCGTCGCTACCTCCTGGCTCGTCGCCTCCTGCCCACCGCCACGGAAGAAGAACTCGTCACGCTGCTCACGGAGGCGCTCCGGGTGTCCATTCGGAGCCACCTTCGCGGGCACCCGCCGATGACCGTGGGTGAGTTGCTGTCACACGCCACCAACCTTGAGAGGGACGAGGCGGCTAATAACGGCATCACCCGCAAGGCGAACCAGTCAGCCACTCCACTGGGCGCGAAGGACGCCCCAGCAGCACCACTGGTCCCAGCGCGATCCGTCCGAGAATATCGGGAGGTCAACGGTGAACGGCTGCCCAAATGCGACCATTGCCCAGCATACCACTGGCACCGAGACTGCTCCCAGGGCCCCAAACCAGCCGGGCGGACGGGAAACTGGAGAGGAACGGAGAAGGTCGCGGACGCTCCCGCTTCGTCCAAGCCGAGTCCGCAATAAACGTCGCCTCTGCACAGACCCCTGGGTCTCTCGTCATGGCTCTCGACGTCCTGATCGGGGACAAATCCATCTCAGCCTTGGTCGACTCGACAGCCAGCGACAACCCCATCTCCGCCACCCTAGTTTCCGGAGGAACCTTGATGGAACCGTACCACCGTACGGCCAAACTGGCGAGGGACGACGCCGAGATGGTGGTCAACGCTCGTTGCAACCTGGAGGTGAACATCAAGGGCCTCTCTGAGCGGTGGCTTGAGGAAAACAAAGTCATTCACGACCACGATTTGAATTGCTTGTACGTGGGGATCCGGGAGCGCAGACGCGTCTTCCTCGGGCGCCTGCCACAATCCCCGTCGCCGGAGCTGCAGTCCCAAGTGTGGGGCCGAGTGGACCACTCGTTCTCACCCGCACTTCAGGACCAGTTCAAGGAAGTCATCATGGCCTACCTGTCAATCTTCGATGGATCCAAGCCCCTGCAGCGGACATCGTACATACAACACGAGATCAAGGTCACCAGTGCCAAGCCAATCAAGGTCCCGCCTTACCGGGGTTGCATTGTATGTGCACGAATCAATTGACTGCAGAGTGATTAGTCATTCTTCTGTTGGGTATTGTAAGAAGCCAGAGTATTTGCTTGTATCACTTAAGCTCAGCACTGTGGTGATACTCCGTATGGTCGTCTATAATCCTCCTAATGTTGGATATTGGTGAGATGTTGAATATGCTTTATTAAACCGTAACGTTGCATTCGACTACATGGTACTCATGGGCGATTTCATCATTAATTGGCTGGATCCCATGACCAAATCCCGTCGGAGAATTTTGGAGGAGTCACTATTCACTGCGGGTCTAGAACCAGTCGAATTTGAGGTCATGTGTCATCATGCGGGGGCTCACACGCTGATCGACTACAATTGTGTGTCGGACAGGTCTCAAGTTCTTGAGGTAGGGCAAAAGGAGGTCCCGTCCATTTCAGAGCACGATGCAATTTTCATCACTTTGAATTTTCCCCTCGACCCCTCACGACCTCGACCGATCACTTGCAGATTTTTCACCAAATTCGACCTTTCCAAACTGAGACAAGATTTATCTGAAGTAGACTGGAGTTTTGTAACTTACTTGGACAACGTTAATGATAAAGTCGAGGCACTAACGTTCTTCATTCGCGCTCCCTATGACAAACATGCTCCGTATCACACCTTTACCCCAAGAAAAAAGTCGAACTGTCCTTGGATCACGGATGGAATTAAATCTGCCAGGAGGGATCGTGATAGACTCGGGGTGAAAAGTAAAAAGCTTGGTCGCAGTGAGGATAAAGTGCTATATCGTGAGATCAGGAATCGCGTCAAGACGATGACGAGGAATGCCAAGTCTGCGTACTATAAATCAGAGTCCACGAAGTGCAAGAGTACTACGAAACTTCGGAGAATGGTTGACGATCTTGAGTTGAAAGCAAAATCAGTAGAGCGTATTGAACTTCCTTGCTCCTCAGACGAGCTCAATCGGCACTTTGGAGGCACTCAAAGAACGGAGGATCTTCGTGATCTTAGGCCAAATGTGAGAATCTCCCCAGATGATAGGTTCTACTTCAAGTACATCGACCCGAACGATGTTGTGGATGCAGTTTTTTCTATGAAATCGAATGCCCGCAGTGCGGATGACATTCCTCTAATTCCATTAAAGATTATCTACCTTTTATCTTGCCCGTGTTGCTCAATATTTTTGACACATCCCTTCAAACGGGGGTATTCCCCGAGAGTTGGGAGTTAGCGTTAGTGACACCCTTGCCCAAAGTCAAGTCTCCATCTGAACCAAGACACCTGAGGCCGATTAGCATTCTAGGCGCGATGGCAAAGATTCTTGAGGAGATGGCTCTGAGGCAAATAATGGACTTTGTCTCTTCCAAGTTATCATCAGTTCACATCAGTCGGGATTTCACAAAAACCACAGTACGCACACTGCTCTAGTAAAAGTCGTTGATGACATCAGGGAGGCCATAGACCAAGAAATGGTGACTTTACTTGTTAGTCTGGATTCTACGATGGCCCTTGACATGGTCAACATCACCCTCTTTCTGGAAAAGATGAAAGCTTATGGTTTCTCTGACTCGGTTTGCGAGTGGATCGGGTTATTTCTGTCGGAGATGATGCAGATCGTGAGACTTCCTGACGGTTCCTGCTCTGCACCACTGCGTCGACATGATGGTGTACCGCAGGGATCCAAGGCTGGACCACCCTTCTACTCACTGTTCTCAAATGATGCTGCTTCTGTCTGCCGTCATTGCAAATCACACTTTTACGCGGACGACATGACCATTCACTACCATGGTAGTGTTAGGGAAGTGGAACGTATAGTCGAGGTGGTGAATGGAGATGTGCGCCGGTTTTGGGAGTGGGGTCAGCATAATGGTCTCCTGCTTAACGCTGATAAAACTGAGGCTTAGTGGTTTGTATCACGATATCCCTGCTGGAAATAATTCACTAGGATCCCAGTGGGATCCCACTGGGAGCTCTACTGGGATCCCACTGGGACCTGAGCCTGGGAAAATTCTACACTGAGAGAAGTTGGCGACCTCCTCTGCCGCCGTCGGTACGAGGCGAGTGCCGGAATACGCGAGCGCGCGCGTCACGAGAGTCGCGAGCTGTGTTGTCGCGACTCTGTACAGCAGCTGCGGGCGCGCGCATGCGTTGCCGCGGCCGCCGTTGGCAACGTCTTTCGCGAGCGGGAAGGCGGCGGGGCTCGCGGCCGTTGCGGGCTCAGCTGATCGCA
>JAPYYZ010009641.1:0-10227 GCA_030522705.1 Eretmocerus eremicus
CCAGGATGAGGTGCTTCTCTCGCGGAATTTTTCTGCCGAGCATCATTAATTGAGGCGGCTCGTCTCGTTTTCCATTATCCGCGACTGCCCAAGCCGCTCCATCGACGAGCTTCATTTCGTCGACGTACAAGTCAGTCGGCCGGATCTTTGGAGGCAGCCTTGCCCGGGGCGACTGGAAGAGAGAGAGAGAGGGGAACCTGTTCACGGGTTATTAAGCCCGGTGCGAGCAAAAAGCGCGCAAAAAGCAGGCGAAAAGCTCGGCCTCATCTCGGCTTACTCGCGCACCGGGGAAATAATCGTCTCCTGTTCGCCTGCGCTCTTTCCTTTTTGGACCCTCATAACTTCCGTCCTCCTCGCGGACCTCACCTCCTGCGCGCTCGGTCGCAAATTTTTCGCGCTCGTGCCACTGTGGCACGTGCTCGCAGCTCGTTCACACATATACCGATCTCGCTTCTCGCGCCTCTAATTGAGACGAATAATTGGCGTTGCGCAACCGCATTCGGTCAGCGCCAGATTACTCGGCTATCCCATACGTTCCATTTTACTTTCCGCATTCGTATATTACGGCGCTCGTAGCGTATCTCGTGGCGTTCACTCGACTATAATTCGCGTATATGCGCTATCTCGAGGAGGCGTTTTCACGAGCGCAAAGCTTATCGACGGAAGCAGCGTAATTACATTCGTCGATCGTGAATCGGACCGATTGTGCGTTTCGCTCGGGAGATAAGCGGGACAATTTGGCTTTTTCACGCAATCCCATGGCTGTGGCGTTCGACTTTCGACAAGCGCATCCTTATTCCTTCTGAGGCGATAACGGCTTTGCGATACACTGGAGACATTTTTACTGCCCCCTCGTCGAATTAGTTTACTGGCAACAGTGTCGCCATTCACTCGATTTCACATGTGAATTCGAGAATTTTATCGATCTCTGAGGAAATTTCTACCAGCTACGTCGGTGTCGGCGGGCTTAATTCATTTCTACCGAATACACTCGTCCTGATTCACGGGGGCGAGTCGAGATCTCGCATTTATTTTAATTCGTTCTCCTCGCCGACTTGGCAAACTTGATTCTACAATTCCCTCATTCAATAAAGTCGCGGTCTCTTCACTTCTCACGAGACTCTCTTTCTAGAGAGCGCAGAGAACACATACAGAAAGGAGTTGTTTCGCCGAGTTTAAACTGCCGCGATAAATCTCCACACTCTGCTCGGCGGTATTGTATCAGGGCACACAAGCGGGCCCCGACAGCACTCGCCCTCCCTTGAATCCAAAACCATCGCGGAACAGTGGGGATTTCTATTGCCAGACGTGAGAAAAAATGACGCGCAGTTGCACACACTCTTAAGATTCTCAAAATCCTCAAACATGCCCGTTTGCACGCGTGAATACACAAGCGGAGGCTGCGAAGCGCAAAAACGATGCGATCTCGAGGGAACATTTTCCTCCCGTCGAATGCGCAACGCGCATTATTATAGGTATGGGGCCCAAACGCGCATTACAGATTCCAACCGAGCGATAAGTCGGACAACAAAGCGAACGAGCGGATGCATAAGGTCGTCCCCGGCAGCCAGGGTATACCACCCATACGCATAATTGTACGTATCCGTGTGTATGCGATGCAGCATCGGCCGAACGAGCGGAAATGAAACTCGTACATGATTGACCGGAAGCGCGCGTATGTGGGCATACAGTATTACACATGCTTCGCGCTCCGACATACGCAGAGAAAGCCTCGTTATACTCGGGCTCTGCTTTGATTCGATCACGAGTGTAGCGCCAATGGATTATTTCATACATCCTTGGAATTGGAAAATCGACGGATTACCGATTTCACCTCGAGCATGACGCAGAGACCGTGCCGATCGACTCGTGGAATTCCGCATTTTTCCTTTCTCGGATATGTAGGAAAGAAATGACGCGGTGGCCAGACGCCAATCGAGCGAGTGACGAGAGTTGAGCGGTTCATTTGTGGTGTATCTTTTTTTGCGAGGTGTCTCGATCTCGCGCTAATACGGTGGCGAGCGTATCGCCTATTGCGTTGTAATCAGTAATGGCGGGAATTCCGTACACGACGCTCGAAAATTAGTAACACCAGATAAATCAGTCTCGAACGAGGATGAGAAACCGCAAGGTACTTTGGAAGCCCGCAGAAATTGAGAGTCGGCAGCGTGTTGTGCCAGAGCGCGATTAGAATTCCATTTTATCGCAAATGAGCTTTCGAGACTTCGTAGAAGCTTCTGATGGACCAGAGCGAGAAATCGGTCGGCGTAAAATTTTGCGCGGCTGTCTGAAAAAAATTCAGGAAGTTCGTATAGTGTACAGTGGTTGCGTTCACGAAAACGCGAACAAAAACTAGCGGGTACGAGATATATCCGGCCTCGAAAAGCCAGCTCGGCGAGACGCGAGCTTCTTATGCGCTTGATGCCCGTGATTTATTAGCCGGGATATGGATCGAGGATATACGGGCTGCATCACAGATAATACACGAGCGAGAGAGAGAGAGAGAGAGAGGGAGAGAGAGAGAGAGAGAGAGAGAGAGAGAGAGAGAGACTGCGGCGGATTGCGTAACAGACAGATCCGCCGCGGCCTCCCGCCTGCCTCTGATTAGATCGCCAACTTCCGATGCTTCATCCAAGCGTTTGCTCAATATCCCTGTTAAGAGAGTTAACCTCGAGTCGAATCTCAATCGTCCTTGCCATATAGGGTGTATAGGCAAAGTACTCGTTGACCCGTTGTGAGGTAGTAGTGCTTTGGTTTCGGCATCGATTCCTCTTGGGATCGACATTTTTCAAGGGTGCAACTTTTAAATCGCTCATGAAGAATGATCAATTCTGAGCGAAATTTGGAAGATCACGAGTACTACCATAGACATATGAGAGATAGACGGCGGGTCCATCGTACCAATCGTGGCGATCGAGAAAGGGAAGTCTTATAAGCTTCTATCTCTCTCGCTCTCATTTGCTCTTACAGGAGAAACCGGGAGTTTTAGACAACTGTCTCTCTCGTTCTCGTGGGTCTCGATCACCATAGCGAGGTTATCCGACATGCAGTCTATCTCTTTTATGTCTAATGAGTACCACGGAAATTCCACACAAGTCTCGCTATGCACACTGCTAAATAACTGCGAAAGCGGCAGGATACCGCAAAAATACCGCGTAAATACTGCCAACTTACTTCTTTAATTCATTCACCTCATCTTTTCAATCGCAAATAGAATCATCAATCTTGGTAACGAGTTATGGAAACCGTAGATCAGAGAAGCGAATTAAACGCCGTATCATCCCCTTCTTAAAATGTTCTAGCAATTCTTTCACCTGATCTAGTCGATGTTTTGTGTTACTTTAGCATTCCCATAATAGGACTTGTCTAGCTTTTGTGCAGCAATCCCGCAGATTCTAAACTCGTTCCAAAATCGGTCATTTCTGACTAGCAATTTAAAAAGTTGTGCGAACGAAAATTTGATTTCAAAGAGATTCGACATGGAATCCAAAAGATCTACTCTCTCTTACGGGTCAATACATGCTCTTTTCTCACATACTGCAGCGTGTACCACAGTCTGGACAATAACTACTAGTGTCGTGAACGTCGCTCACGGCATGAGCGCAGGGTCAGACGTAACGACTCGTACAGTGACATTTAGTACGAGAATAGAAATAGTCCTGATGGCGCGGGCCCTCAAAGCGCGTCTCGCGTAATTTTCGCGCAAGATTTAAGCGCGACAGCGAGCACCTGCAACTCGGCTTCAACTACGCGATGCACCTGCTCCGTTCCTCCCCTCCAATCTTGCCGAGAGCATCCAATTTTATCCACCCCCGTACACGCTCCAAAAGTCTGCGCATTCTGCGCACCAAACAGCCCGCAACGAGGCAAAATTAATAAAGCGTATGCGCGCTCGTCCCGCCGTCGAATAATAATCCAATCCCGGGGCAGTCGTTAAAGTCCAGCTGGTGCCGCGTGACGGCTCCATCAATTTCAACGAGGCGGGCAACTTTAGCGAATTCGCCAAACACAACGATCGACCAAACCAATCTCGTCTCGTTTCAAATGAAGCTCCAACGATTTCGCGCCTATGGGATGTCTCGCGGTGAATTTCAGAGCGACAATCGCTCCGACGAATTTTGGCTGTCGGCGTCCGATCGTGAAAAAAAATCTATACCCATATGGCTCTGCGAATTCGATGAGTCGCGCTCGCAACGCCTCGAACCGGTCGCGCATCCCTACCTTCGGTCATCGACGCCTGACTCCTGCTTCTGCGATCTATCCGGATGCATAATGACCATATCCGCGCATATCAGACGCAGACGCTGGAATTTGCGTTTGCGACACGCGCGTAAGGACAGAGAGAGAGAGAGAGAGAGGGCTATATCGAGCAAAACTCAGCGACGACGTCTAATTTGGCTCGCGTGCGGCAGACGCGGACGCCCATATAGGTATATTTACACGGGCAGGAACGCGAATAACCCGCGTTTATTACGGAATGCCAAAGCGAGAAATTCGAGGCTCTTTACGCGTATACATACATAGCGCGTGGCCCGAGCAGTGCACGAGACGAGGATGGGCGATACATATGCATAGAGCAGAGAGAGAGTTGACTTCCTGTCCTGTGCGAGACGAAGTCCAGAGTCTCGTACGGTATTAACTGTACTGCGGCTGATAAGAAGCCCTTGTCGCGCAACTCTTATCGCACCGAGACGACTGTAGTGCGTATGCACTTGCGCGCTCAGGTGTAAGTCGTGTCGCACCGGCTATGTGCCTCTTCAAAATTTACGTTTACTGGCTCTACGGGCGATTCTTATCGGAGAGCCTATTCTTCTGCCTTTGACTCCTGGATGCGGGGCTTTCTCGCGCTGAGGATTTTTTGCGCGTTCGTGCGAATCCGCTATTGCACAAATCGAGAATTTATCTCTTTCACAACGGAATAGCCGAGCTGCAGTGTACGCGTCTACGGATCGCCGTTGCGAGTGACTCGTCTGTACGGCCTTGCGGTGTAATACTGCAACGGGAGGCAATTTCTTCGCAATGATGTGTTATTACTAATTGCTCGGGGTTCGATATTCCTCTGCCATTTTCTCTCCGTTCGACTCGATGTGTACGAAGTACTGACGTCGCTACTTGCACAATTATTGCCGAGAGAGCTAAGACGATATTTCTCGTATTTTTCATCTTGTCTTTCTTCAATGTCTGCTGCGGGCCTGTATCGTCGACACGCACCGTGACAGCCGGGCGGAACGGGGGCCGCTACAGCTCGCTACTTATACATCAGTTCTGCGCGACGAGGAAGCGATATACCCGTTGCTTTCTCGGATAAAACGATCCAAATGATACGAATTCATCTTCGAGCCGTATGTATTATGAATGCGAAGTCCTCGCTCGTGCAACGAGTACATTACAACCGTCCACTCTTACGACAATTCAAATTCACGGAATTGGAGAACCGTATTGGAGACCGTCGGCGATCTTTAAATCCGGATCGACATTGCTCTCAAAAATTCGATCCGGCCCTCGCCGAACACAAAAAAGTCCCGCGGAGAGCTCCAAATATATCCGCGTTGATCGGTACACGTGTATTTTGTATGGAGACAGGTATACGTATATTGGGAAGCGACGCGCTCGAAAAAAGGTAGCCGTTAATCGTGTACCGAACGACGGGCCGCAACGGTCTCCTTCTTCACAAGAAAGTTCCGCTTTGGGAGATTCGTGGGCCTGTACAGTGTGTGGATGGATACAAAAGACGCGAAGTTGAGAGTTTCGGAGGCACTCGCGTATGCTCATCAACATCACGAATTGCATGCGAACTGTATATACGTGTTCGTGCAACGAGAGCCGGACATTACTTGATAGTGCGTATGGGCCAGCAGGCGTAATCCAGACTCTATTCAGGCTGATAAATAGCTCGAGATCTTTGGGCCTCGGTAATCGAGGAATGGTAATAGTTCAGTTTGAAGGAACGTTCGATGGGCTTGAGTTAAATACGATCGCTACTGGTGGAATTCGGCATATTTTTGAATTCAAATTCAAGAATGGGATCTCATTGGTTGATCACTGTTTTCAGAGACAATATGACCACCAATACGTGCCCTGTCCGAAATCCTCGGAATATCGATCACGAATAAGTTTACGAGAGTCTCGATCATCCGCGAGAATCTCAAATCCTCCTTTGATGCACAAGGCGAAATTCGTTATCGTAACAATTTTTTTCCTCGTGGATGCGATTTCTCCAGTTAAAATGCGGGAATGGTCTTCTGAGCGCGAGATTTTTCTTCCGAACAATTCTGATGACGCATTACTGCTGATGATGGAATAAATCAACGATGCACCGCAACACAACGCGATCAAAGTATCAAAGCAGTTTTTTATGACTGATTTAACCTCAAAATTATCTGTCAGAGCAAAGATTTCATCTATGTTTCTTTTTTTTTCATTGCCTAACGGTTTTGAACCAAGTGGGCACAAATCGAGCTATCGTCTAGTATCGAATCGGAAGATCCGAGCCACCCGGGGCGGATTTACACGCATCGAGGAGGCGGATACTACACGTTTTACGGGCCAGCAGATGATGCTCTAGCCTCGGCTCTAGCGCCTGGTCACGTTATGAAGTGGCGGAGCAAGCGGATGCGGACCAATCGAGGAAATTAGGCCTGATGAGCGCTTTCCGCGGCGGCTGCACAGCCCACATCTCTCACATCATAGAGCCTGCACCGACTCTGCGGCGCTTCGTGTTTCATTTTTTTATTGCAGCTGCAGTTCACCGTGTATAGCTCGTTGTGCCTCTTCAATTGAGGCAGTAGCATCGGGGCAGCTGATGAATGATCAGCTCGTAAAAATCTCACCGGGGTGGCTCTGTTGGTCGATTCGTGTCCATCGCGCGATATGCAATTGGTCGTTGATGATACTAAACGAGCTGCGTGATCGATCGTCGTGCGCGTAGCTTTTGAGGTATATGTAGTGCGGGCATTCAATCACGCGCGCTGAGGAATTTCAAACGATCTGATATTAATAGGGGACGAGTTGTTCGAGGGCGTGGTGTGGATTTATTTTCTGGTTGATTGTTACAAACAGAAGGCTGAGAAGGTGGCTGAAATTGATTTTGATTCACTGTTGGAACTCCTCCGCTCTTACGGTATCTATCTTTGGCGCATCTCAATACTTGTTCAACATGTCCTAGCTCACTTTGAAATTCCTTCGAAGACCTGTAAAATGAGCTACGGTATGTTCAGCTTTTATCAAGACAGGCTGAACAAACATTGATTCACCAAAGAGTGATTCGACCAGTTCGACTTTCGCCATTTCGGTGACAACTATAATCTGTTTTCACATTTTCCAATTTGGCTGATTTTAAACTTTGAAGCTTGAAAGAGCGCCATAGCCATATTTTGACTAATTGAAAGTGTATGGTGTTCCATATCTGTCGCAAATTACCTAAACATCCTGTACATTCACTCAATTCGCGAAGGTATCGCATGCGCTTATCCATAGTCATAGCATATGGCCTTCATGGACACAATGGGCTCAATGGGTGAGAGTACCTCAGGAGAGTTGAGTCCTTTCACTTGCAAGCGTTCATTCGATATTTACGCGTGTTTTCAGGATGTGCAGGTACTTCACAACATCCCGTGTTTCCGGCATCGCCTATTGAGAGGACCCAAGTCCAAAATTATAATCTGAATGGCAACTTGTGCGTGACGGTCATCTCTTTTTTATTATATAACTCTCGATTTTGGTATCTTTTGTGTCCCCACGTCGCAATGGTTCAGACTTTGGATCACGATCACGAGCTTCTATTAGATGTTATACAGATGGGTTCGCACGTGCTCGATACAATCGCAGGGCCGCATCTGTTGCACGCTCGCGATCGTCGGACCAAATTTGGCACCCCGTCGAGAGCGACGCACTTCCGTCGCACGATCTATCGCTTCTCTATTCAGATGTTTGGAAAGATACCGACTGAATCCTCATGGAGTGACGAGAATCTCACAAATGACCATAATACAATCGCGAGACGACTTATAATCTCACCGTCCGAGGCTATCCTGGTCCATCACGATTGGATTGACAATGCACCCACTCAGGAGTTTTCCATTCGAAACTCGACTTGTTGAATAATATATCGCTCGATGGGCTCCTACGATAACTCACAGCTCACTGTTTTACCGATCTTCTTACACTGCCCTTCACAAGAGCTACGCACCACAACGGTCGGACCAATTTCGAGAGCCTCTCTCCCGTTTGTTTTCGCTCTAACAAGGTACATCCGCCAATCAAACTTACCACCTTGTTACCCATCTCCTTTTTCCCCAACTTCACTTTCTCTCTTTTTTCTCGCTTCTCCGTGGCTCGAAGCGCAGAACTATGGACCGCCCCGTAAATCGCACGCGCCACATTACACATTATAGGGAGCTCCGTACAACGCTTCAAAGACGCTGCAGCAGAGCTCTTTATGCACGTGGCGCGAAATCCTCGCAATAAGCTCAACGATGCAGGGCAAATTCGAGCCCACGCACTTATAATGGTACATAAGGGCTCGCGGATTGCTCGCAATGCGCCCCGGGCTCTAAAAGCACGCACTCTTTCTACTATTAGGGTGTGTTCACAAATGCTCGTCGCGTCGCATCGGGCGTTTGCGGACACATGCTTAAGGTGTAGCCAGACAAAGCGCAATGCGCGCGCAGCCAAATGTATAAGCGTAAGCGGTGCAGCCATTGCGCGTCGTGTCGCACTATCCTTAGGGTGTGTCTACAAATGGACGACACGCAATGCCCTCGCGACACGCAACGCGACGAGCCGACCTCGTTCAACCGACGCGACCCGACTTCCCATAGGGAGTATACGGTGGCGTTGCTAAGTCGCGGCGTGTCGGTTTCAGTTCGCCGCGTTGCGTCGGACGCTTGTGGTCATACACTTAAGGCGTGTCCAGAAATACCCGACACGACGCGACACGCAATTTACACGATGCAACTCCCCGTATGGTGGCGCTGCGAAGTCGTATCGTGTCGATCTCGTGTCGCGTCGTGTCCAGAAACGCCCGACACGACGCGACATACGAGGCAGACTTTGCAACGCCACCTTACGGGGAGTTGCATCGTGTAAATTCCGTGTCGCGTCGTGTCGGGCGTGTGTGAACGCACCCTTACACATTGGGTTGCGCGCGCATTGCGCTTCATATGGACACACCCTCACGCGCGATACGCGCGTATCTATACTCCGCGATCGCTCAAATTTTCGCAAACTACCCGGCCGGCATCGCTTGCCCTCTTCGTCTCAAACGCATAAGTATTCCTTGTGTCCTATAGAGGCATCTGGCGAACGTGAAGAGGAGGGACGCCCACGTTATATACATGCACGCAATGTATTATGGAGTGGGCGGAAGAGGCGCGTTGTCGAGAGCATGTGTATCGCGTTGCTGGCCCTCTCATTGAGCAAGGGCCGGTACGTGCCTCGTACGCACGTGTGCGCGTGCGGTAAGTACGTATACGCCCAGCACGCGTCCGAACATGAGCCGGAAATCCGCGTCCTCGAACTTGCTGCCGATATCTCGGATGCTGCCCTCGCAGCGCCTCGTATCGCCGAGCAGGAGTGTAATTACTCTGTACACGCGGTTGAGATGCGGCTGCCCCTGATCAGGAGCAATTACTCACTCCGGCGTCTTTCTGCGCATCGCACGGAAGCCGATGGGTTTCGGTCCCGAAGTCGATGTACCGCTCGTTCGACCTTTTGTCTCTCACTTGCGATGCCTTGGGAAGCTCTCGTTTCCGGACTGCTCCTCAAACTGCGCGTGCATACTGATTTGGAGATTCTTTAAACGAGAGAGAGCTTTTTTACAGCTCGCGTGTGCGCTTGTCTCGGCTTATCTTCAGTGCGACGAGTTTACGCGTTCGACGCGCGTCGAGCGTATGGTTGCACTCACGCGTGTAATTGTTCGCGAAAAAGGAGAGCGGCTCATAGTGAGCTTGTTGAAATTCATTCGAACTGCGAGCTTTCCCGCGCCAGGACACAATAAGTACGAAACGAGTACATAGCGACGGTTGTGAGATTTTGCGCCTATAGAATCGCTCGAGCGGTACACTTTTTACATCACCGAAGTCTAATTGACCCCGCAGACTGTTGAACCTCGATTCGATCGTCGAGTGCGCGAGAAAGAGCCTCGCAAGCGAATCGAAGCTCTCAATTTCGATTGCCAAACTCGAGGCTTACTCATATTTATAATATATGCGACACCGTGATCGCGTT
>JAPYYZ010009644.1:0-12208 GCA_030522705.1 Eretmocerus eremicus
CTAAGGACATTTTGATTAGTTTTTGAGAACTTTTACAGGCAGCCCATGGTGTTTCATTCTGACATGTTTGTATATGTTGGATGAACATTTATCTCTCTTGTCACAATAAGGACAAGAAAATCTAGGAATCTCTCTACCACAATCATATTTTATATGTGTCATGAGTGTCTTCTTATAAGAGTACCCAGCCTTGCAACTCGGACAATAATAGGTCATTGGTTTGCCTCCTGGCCAAAGTCCCTCGTCTGGCATCTGGCGCTGCTGCCTCTCTGAAAGCTCTGTGTTCAGCCTCAAAATGTCCAAAAAACTCGTGCGATAGTCCGTAAATTTTCCTGTAAAAAGAGAAGTACAAAATTTGTGAATTTCATATTCTCGTTTGGAACAAGATCGTTCATTTGTTTTCATAAAACACTCAAATTCAGATGAGTAGTTTCTGTAATATTTGGCGTAGATTTTACGTGGGTCGGAAACAGATTTTATAAAGGTGTCTTACCAATAGTCAGGAGAACAAGCTGCAATACTGACTACTTAAGAAAAGACAGAGTTATGATCAATTATTGAATGAGTCATTCGAGCAAGTACGTTTATTTTTGATTTCAAACAGCATCCCACATTGGGTCAAAAGAGCATCAATTTCCAGGCACTTTGCACAGATGAATTTCCTCGTATGAATACACGCACATTGGAGTAATTACTTATATTACTCTCATCAAATAAGTCATTGATAACTATTTTAGTTGTCGGCACAAATTTATGTCTTACAAGAATTTCTGACGCAACACAACAATATTTACTCTACGTGTAATGGAACTTGTATGATGACGTATTCAACTACGTAATTCCTCGCAACAGATACGACAGACGCACCGAAACAATTTAGCCCCTAAGATACTCGAACAATAAAAAAGTTCATCAAAATTTCTAGTAAACAAGCTAAAAACGGTAAAACTCATGATTTTTGCTTCAATAGAATCATTCGTCCTTATTAGGCTCGAATTTAATTTCACATCGATGAATTCATAACTCAATGTGCGGCAACTAACAACATTAGGAAAATCCGTGACAACACCTACACCATCTTGATACGGCATATGCAAGTTTGCATGCTTTTTGGGGGAGAAGAAGTCCACAGTCTATTCAGGGTCCATCCTGGGCTCATTGCAACGAAAAATGTCCCAAGCTTTTCTCGTGAAATGTTATTTGAGTCTTTAGCATACGACTATTTCGGTTATTAGTTAGGAAATACTCAATATATTGTGTGATGATATCATTACATAATAAGAATTTGATCCAATATTGTTGAAAATAACAACGAAATTAGAGTTAACACAATGAGATTCCCCTAATACTGCTCAAGTTTGCCTGTTGACTCTTGACTAGAATTCAAACTGTCAATCTCGATGGAAGGAAGTTCAGTCCTCGCGATAACTTGGCGGATCACCATGAAATCAGTCTCGAATGATGAAAATGGGTGTTTCGGATGAAGTAAGGAAATAGAGGAGAGTTGGAACACAACTTGTAGGGCGAATTCGCTAAAGTATCTTCTAATAAAATACTCGGCCATCCCTCATTCCCAGCTGCTTATGCATTCTACGCACGTGCTTATACATGTTGGAAGTATATTTGGACGAGTAGCTGCAGTAGTTGCACGTGTACTTTACATCGGCACCAGAGACGAGTGGCGAATCGGACTGGCCCAGTCGTTGCTGCTGCAGTTGGATTCGCTGGTGGACGATTTCGTGGGTGCGCATGTGGCAAGTAAGCGAACGCATGTTGCTGAACATCTGCCGGCAGATCGGACAAGAGAACACCGACGACGTGTTGAAAACTGCAAAATCACGAGAGACAAGGTGTTATTATGTATCAGTCGGAAAATCACCCACTGAATCTCCTGAAGAATTGTGAACTTAGGGTTAGCATGACAATTGAGGTGTGTAGAGCGCCTAGGCATTTTATTCAACAGTTCGAGACTTGGAGATGCAAGGGTTCCAGAAATTCAAACAACGTCACACAAAAACAAATAGACAGTGTGACTTTGCTTTTGCATCATCCGCATTCAACGATACCTACCAGAGTATGCAGTGCTCGTCAGTAGCCAGAATAGTTCTTAGACCCAAGAACCAAGTTTGACCGCGAGCCCTGTGCGAATCTCTAGTAACATAACATCTAGGGAAAAATTTAGCTGCTGTCGACCAGAACTTAGAAAGGTACATCTGCAAACCATGAATATTGATTTCGTTTCTTGCACAAACTTATGAGTGTGTGCAAGAAAACTATTCGAAGAATTGTGTACTCCATGCGGTCAAAGTAACGTTACTGAAGACCTCACCGAGCGGCACAGTAACTATATTTGAAAATCATTTGTGGACAAATGTAAGACAATCAAACCTCCCAAGAGATTATTAAACCGAAATATATACACATTGCATGGCGAAATCAGTCATCTTTATAAATTCATCCTCACAAAAGAGCATCAGAGTTCTAACATATGTTTCACATAAAATTAGTGACCTTACGCTTGTCACGGCTTGATCCTTACGGTTGACCATGAAGAGATTGTCTCAATATCCACAGCTGCTCTACCTGTGAGAGCTTCAATAATTGTGTTTACCCTCATCGCAGAAAGCTGTAGCTCTCGAGAAAAACTTCGTGATAATACATTACAGTTAAGTTTTACTTTCATAGCCAATCAATCCTCACTGCTAAGCAGGGACGAATGCATACCAGCCATGAGAATCTCATCTTTTTTCATGTGCCTCAGATCACATTTTTCCCAACACTCGATTGGAAGCAACTGATGCTATAACAAACAGGAATGAATATACTGGGCCTCATTTCGAGTCAAACTACCACAGGCCAAAATCGTATGTTGAAAAAATTTTCAGTAATTTATTAGCATTTTCTTCATCTTTTACAATGAATTCACATTCGACAGAATAACTGCAAAAGTGAAACATCATCTTAGATCAAATACCGTTATTGATAGTGTTTTTGTGAGGCATAACAGCTTCATTAAAAAAGAAATTCAGATTTTCACGTTCTCAATCTCGCTAGTTATAACTTATAAGTAGAAATTTCAATTATTTGATAGATTGTTCGGACTCTCGATACTCAATCACAGAATCAATACAAATCGTTGTCTATCACGATACTACTAATGAAATCGCTGCCCCTTGAGGTCATATTCAAAAAGGATCCATTAAATTGGAGTTCAAAATTGTAAAAACTATACTCTTTTTGAATTTCTTCTGCAGACAGAAGTAATACTGAAATATCATGGAGTGACGATGGATTTAGTCATTACTCTTGTCGGGCACAATCTGTAAAATATTGTTAGACAAAGAAACAGTCATTCCAATGATTCGGACCAATGAACATGATGTCTTACAGCTATCGCACGATCAAAACGTACCCAAGCAGGAGAGAGTTAAATAAAGGAGTTACAGCTCAGTCTTTCAATCAGATTCTCCTATACAAGATTGGATTAATGTAGAATAAAAATGATTAAATGAGTTATTTACAGCGGAAATGGTAGTGCAACCTAAGAAACTAAGATAAGCTTTTTCAATGCGTAAAGCGAATACTAACAAAAACTCATGCGTCAAGATATAAGGAGCCCCAACAGTAAATTTTTCTTTCTATGGGGGAAACATTTGGCGATGGCGGAAGTGTGTCAGTCGAAAACGATACGAATATCGCTCAGTAAAGTTTGGTCAGAGTCACTTCTTTGTCGGGATGAATCCTCCTGACGTGGTTGTAGACCGAGTGAGTCCATTTGCTGACGTAGCTGCAATAGCTGCACTGATAGCGCGGCCTGGCATCAACGGTACATTCGTATCTGTAGTGACGATACATGGAGTAGCTCTGCGAGAAGGAACGCGAACCGCATTTGGGACAGTGGTACTTCCCGGTGAGGGGGTTCAGCAACGACACCTCCACGCTGCGCGAGCTGACGCGTTGCAAATACTGCCTCCAGTCGCCGCTTGGAGCGCAGCCGCCAGGTGTCGCCATCACTGCTGCAAAAAATAAGCAGAAAGCCACGAAGCCTCTGGTTAGTCACTTTGAACAAAAGTCTGGTTGGATCTACTTCAGGTACCGTGAAAGTCTACATTTTTGCCTCGGTGAGGTCTCCTCCCGCTCCCCCAAACGACGTTTGGGCACGCGTATAAAGGTACCAAGTCGGAATTGATCAAACGGTTGATACTCTCACTACTGAGATAAATACTTTCACTATATGATGAGTCATTTTAATTTTGATCGTGAATTCCACTTCAGAATGATTGAGAAAAAAAGGATCAAATTGGGTGCTTTTTCTGCCCGTCTCCAACAAATACGCAATGTGAGATATTTCTGTGAAGCAGGCGCGCTGAATAACTGAAACTCTCAATGTCATTGACAATTTTTTGCAATTAATTATTCACTCATTCCAATCGCTCGGTAAAATTTTTTTCCTGTGTTCTTCAAGTAAATGTGAGTTGAAATGCTCTCTAGGAGTTTTTCGGTAGAAGCCCCACATTCTCCTTAAAAAGTTCTCAAAGTTCCCGGAATTCACAGGAGATTGAAGGTGTTGATTTTCTCTCTCCACACACATGTGCGTGTGTGGCTTTTCCAGACTGAGAAAATCTATTGCCGCAGCAATCCGTCCTCCTACACACAAGCTGACGTGGCTGGGCCTCTTTCAGTTCCTATAGTAGACCTGAGGGAGGTAACCGCTTTCAGGTTTGCGAGGGGGTGGCGGGCCGTTTCTGGGCGAAGTCAGTAACCCGGTGGATGTTAGCATCTATGAAATCCGCTCACCACACGTATGCTCATGCTACGACAGGTGTAGTTGTTATTGGGAGATAGGAGATCCCTAGCTGCATTGCAAAAATCACACCACATTTTTCTATCCTTTGCCAGTTCTTTTCATACTTGAGGGTCGCGCCCTAGCTCGTATGTCTGAAATGGTGTTGTCAGGAGCCCGGTATAGGTTACATAGTTGTTGCTAGTACCTAAACTTCCACGTTCCCGTTTCTTCGCCTGTTTTCATACCAAATATTCTTCGGAGGATTTTGTTTTCAAAAGTCCTGAATCTTGACTCATCGCGTTTTGTCACGGGCCATGTTTTGCATCCGCATGAGGAGACGCTGTATCATAGTCTTTTGTAATTTCGTACAGTTTTGTTTCGCGCGAGAGTTCTCTATCTCTGAGCAGCTTTTACAATGATTGGAAACATCCACAGCCGTCGTTTATTCTGATTGTGAGTTTTGTGTTGATATTGGTGTTGTGTGTGACAGCGGATCCGACGTATTTAGAATGCGAGACTGGCTTAAAGAAATGGTGACCTACGCGCAGAGGTTCAGGAGCCTGCTCCGTGTTATTCCTGTCTACCTCCATGTATTTGGTTTTCATTCGTTTACTTATAAGCCGGCCTCTCGAGCGCTCTCTATGAGGATCTTTGCGTTGTTCGTCACGCCCTCTTTATCGCCGCCCAAGAGATCTAGGTCATCGGCGTAGCCTAGAGGGTTGATGATTTCATTCGAGTTTAGATGGAGACCGTGTCGGCTGTGTAGTGGCTCTGGGATCTTGCCACATGCTCGAGGACGAGGTTGAAGAGTGGCGGGAATATGACGTCTCCTTGATTCAGAACGCTGAATATCGTGAACGGACAGGAAAATTCTTTCCGAACCCTAACTTGTCTAGTAGTACCTTCGAGGCTCATCGCCATTACCCTCGCTAATTTTTCCAGGATTCCTGGTAGTCGTAGTGTTGTGAGCATTTTGGGCCCTGTGATGGAAGCATAGATTCTTTCAAAGTCAACAAAGTAATGATGGACGGGTTCGCCCCATTCCCATTTTCTCGACTATTTGCCCTAGGGTGAATATCTGTTCTGTAGTTGAGCGGTTCTGCAGAAAGTCACATTGGTAGTTTCTCACTGTTTCTTGGATGTATGGGGTTATCCACGATAACGTTAGATGAGATTTTGTACCAGATAGTTGGAAAGGATAATCCTCTGTGGTTATAGCAGTTCTTTCTAACCCCTTTTTTGAAGACAGGTATAATGGTCGATATTTTCTAATTTTCTGGTAAATTCTCCCGTGTCCATACAAAATCAATTAATTCATTCTCTTTGCCAAATCAGGGCTCAACTTGCTTGAAGAGCTCTAGTGGTAGGCCGTCTACGCCCGGTGCGATATTTTGATCTGGATTGTGTGAATCGCTTTCGAAACTCCAGCGATTGACGGACAGGGAAGTTGTTGTTCTACCGTGAGGATTTTGGCAACCGTCTCTAGGTTTGCTTGGTTGGCACTGCGTAAACTATCAAAGTGTTCATCCCATCCCTCGAGTATAGCCTGATCGTTTGTGGGAAATTTCTTAGGATATTAATGCTGTTCAGTTTAGGGTTGAGTAGTCCTTCCAGTTCTGTGTATTGTTACCCGGTATGGTTTGTCTCGAATTTGGGTGGTATGGTCGCGATTCTATTTTCCTCATCTTGTCTTTTCTTTTTCTACTGTAAGATATAATCTCACTGTACTGGAAGATCCCAGAAGTTTTTGATATTGCCCATTGCTTGAGTGACGCGCAAGCCAGATCTCATGACAGTGTTCGAAGGTTCGAGTTTTAACCTCCGCTTCAATAAATTTAATCGTTTGAGAAGGTGTAGGACTTGATTTACATTGCCAACTTTGAAGATGTATGTTTACCTATAGCAGAAGGAGGAATTATCATTAGGAAATCAACAGCATTGAATTTTGCCCCAATATCTTGATAAATCATCGAGTGTTTATTATCATCAACACAGTCAGAGTCCGAAAGTTAAAAAGTGCCATCACGATTTCAATTGCTATACATTTATTGATTCGTGGTCTTTTACAGCTGTAGAATGATGACAGTTTCATTCATACCCATGTATTCTTCAATAATGAGTATAAAATAAGATGCATTGGTTTGGAACGGTCCATGAATCCTTTTTAGGGTTTTTTACCCATCTTTGGTGTCATGAGACATCTGTTGTCAGTTGTATAGTAAGATCTATAAATACGATCTGTAGAGTTTTAAATATCGTTTACATAGGAATTCACAAAATTTAAGTACGTCAACCAAAATTTCAACAACAAAGGAGTTTTCGTGTAAGAATCTTTAAAAAAATCACATTAAAATGAAAAATTGCTTCAGTCTTAATTGGCATGATCTTGAGTAGCAAACAGAATAAATGAATTTCGCATATAATAATTGGATTGTCAGTAATGTTTACATTAAAATTCATTTTCGATAATCTAAACAGTAAACTCTTGCATCCGGGTGTCTTTTGCGAACATGAGCGTAAACAGAACATGGGTATTTTGTAATATAATTACAATGCGGGCAACCAATTGAATTCGTTCTTCTCGGGGTATCTTTACTCCTTTTACGGTTCAGCAACGTAGTACCAGGACCTCGTCGCGGCCGGCCCCGAGTTGGGAGTCTTTCCAAAATCTTCATTTGAGAAACAACGTGATTTATATTTATCGAATCTTCAAACGAGGGTTCGTCTGTTTTTGAAATCTCCGGCAGGAGTTCATGGTACTCCATTAGATCCTTCCGAATTTTCAACTTGTTAAGTCCATCTTCGCAAATTACAAAGTCTGAATGGATTTGGTCATCTTCATAGAAGTTATTCAAATCTTCGATTCGGGGGTTTTCATCTCCTTTGTCCTCATTGCCTGCACACAGGTCAGAAGATGAGCGATTGAGTAATTAAAATTTCATAGCTTTCATCAACTGGTAGCAATGATCTCATAAATTAACAGACAAGTTGTTACGATGATTTTGCATTCATTTTGGTTATAAAAGACGATAACAAGAGTGGAGAAAATGATTCAAGTCTTGTTAAGGAAACATGATATTTATTGAATGTGATTTTTCATTGATAAATTATTACAATTTTTTGATCTTATCGGCCTTGGCGTAGAAGATGCTCGCTCAGAAAATTATTCTTAACACTCGTTATGGGGACTCATTTGGATGCATGAGTTCCAATTGTAGCAATGTGTACAATACATGATCGTAGGTTAACAATTAATCGTCAAAATTAAAAAATCATAGAGACATTCACTTTAAAAGTGTAGAAACAGGGTGTCTACTAAACCATCGAAAAAAATTTCGTGAAATTTTGAGAGGTTTGAGCGGTAAGGTATCGAAGCGAACAAACATACCGAAATGAGAAATTGTAAAATTCTTGAAAAATTTCAATACAAACTTGAATCAAAATTTCATTTTTTTTTTCATTGATAATGAATAATCTATCTGTTACTTGCATGCGTAAGAGATCCGGGGTTCGTGACACAGATGGACAAGAAATAGACATTTTTTTGAAATGATGCTCCAGGCTTCGCAAAGAAAGAATTTTTATCGGTGGAAGTAGAAAGTCTCTGCCAAGTACTGAGTAATAGATTTTGAAATTCCATTTGAGGCCTTTTATTTTCATGAAAAAATGAAAACTTATTCTGAGCCGTGGATTCCAAGAATGAGGTTAGTTTATTTTCTAATTTACGCACTCTTGCATCATTAATTCCACACAGATCCTATTCAGGGGATAGATAGAACGTAGAAAAACATAATTTCATTTAAATTGGACGCAGTATTCACAAGGATATACGTTTGAACGATTCAGAAAAGATATAAGGAATGTAATTTTCTTTAAAAATGGAGTTTTTGAATAGACCTCGTTTTCGGAATAAGCAACTAAAATTAAATGCTCAATTCCGGCTCTAGAATTTCGTTTGTTGGTGTCCTTAATTTGCAAAAAAAGTTACTGGAATATTCTCTTTCTATTTCTTATGATACTGGATGACTCTTTTCAAAACCTGAATTTAGCTCGCACTACACATAAAAATTGTTTTTCGAACTCAATCGCGTATCTGTGATTTTGGCTCAAAGGGTTGTTTATTGAGATGTTGCCTCGCTGATGTATACCATAGCACTGTAACCGAAACAGTACTATATACATCAGCGAGGCGCCATCCCAATAGGCCAAGCACAACTAGTGCTACCTGGCCCTTCTCTCAAAATACCCATAAAGCAATAGAAATACGGATAATATTTTAAAACCCAAGAGCGCGAGGATGTCAATTGTGTGATCTGCGCAAGCAGCAAGTTGGGAGCTTCGCGCACCCTCGCTGAAACAAAATGTTCACCGATCTAACATGAAATTTTCGCGTCCAAACGCCATTGTGGAGTGATTATTATGATGAAGAAATATATCCGCTCTGTGCTCGCGCGGCTATCCCAAGCATTGCGAGGACCCATCGCCCGAGCGAAGCGAAAGAGATAAAGTGTCTTACTGTCCAAAATGGGAGTACGCGCACAAGGCAGAAATATACTAATTCATACTCAATACTAATAAGAACAGGATTTTTGTCATATCGTGCAAATGAAGTTTCTCATATTTCTCCTTTTCTCCTTTCAAAAAAAAATTGCCTCGAATTTTCCTGATTTTCAGATTTGGTGGACACTCTGATAAATCACCCACGATCTTTGCTCTCCTCCGTAATACTCGATTCTAAATGAGTCAAAATAATTGAATCTTATGAAGAAAAAATTATAATTCACATATATCTGAAGATGCATTCTAATATCCATTGAGCTCGTCTCGTCAGTAGTCATGATAGCCATCATGACTACTGACGAGACGAGCTCAAAACTACAGGTGTCGTGTACATTATTCACAAATTCGTATCATACAATCTCATCATATTTTCTATTTACAACATCTCCAAGTCGAAAACTGAATTGTATTCTACACTCAAAACTCCTGATGTAAGTATAAGCTATGGCAAACTAAAACATAGAAATCAGGAGAATCATTATTCTGGAGATACATCCATTAGTCATCAAAAATAAACTACCTCCATTATCAGAGTTTTAAATTTTCACTGCAGAATCAAAATAATCTCGACTTTTTGACTCGACCTTGTTCTTCATGAACCCAACGGTACAGCTGTAACAAGCTGGCATTGTCACAAGCATTCATCACAATATCCACACAGACTTCGAAAGAAAATCTGAGAAATGCCAGCGTTCTAGAGATTCTTTGAATAAAATGAGGATGGACCAATCTTGTACGATCTATAAATACATGGCTATGAGAAAAGGGCAACGATTTTTGCTCGGAAACGAGTTAGAAAATAATCGGATTTCCTGAGCAGTTTCAATCAGAAACTGATGAAATTTCTACCATTCATGGACACAGTCACAGTGGTATTCAGCGGTATAAATCTATCAATGGAAAGCACAAACTAGTTGAACTGAAGTAAGAATCTAATAACCCAAGGACTTAATATGGCAGATACAATCAATTAACTTCGCGGATGAAATTAAAAGTAGTTTTTGCAGAATTATAGCGATTAAGAACTCAGGGCCAAGAAGTGAAAACAAACAGCCGTAAAATGATCATTACGCTTCCGCAGAATTAGTTAAAACAATGCACATCGTATATATATATATATTATAGGTCGTGTTGCAGAACTGCATTTTTTCACGGACGAGTGCTAAAAACGAAGCTACAGTCGGTGGTAAGCGATCCTCGTGCCTCAAAACAGCTGAATCTCGCATCGGTACATAAGCTTGTATTTTACACCCTTGTATTCAAATATACTATTTTGACATTCTGTGCGTAAAAGATGACTTTGCGCACAATTTGGCAACTTTCAATCACAGATTGTCAAAAACATCTCGATACCCGAGCGTAAAAACTGAAAACTATTTCTCGCATCCTCTTGACGATTCCGACCCGAGCCAAAGAAACACATCACTCGCATGCGAGGAAAAATTTCTAGGTCCTTGTATCAAAATATACCATTTCAATATTACCTCTGCGGAAATGTGTGTCATCCACGTTCATTCTTTCTTCTAATCCTGATATCTGAAGTCACTGGATGGAAAAATTCATAACCTAAGCTCATCCAGAACTATTCTGATACATCTGAGTCGCATCACGTTTAGACGAATCCAGGCATTTCATAAATGAATTATACAAGTCGCAAGGAAATGTATATCTATTCAACGAATCCTATGGAATATATATATCACTAAAATGACTTATCAAACTTTACAAGAAGGCAGCAGAGTGACTATGTGGTGATTTCAGTAGAGTTTTATCAGTGAGACTTGCTGGTTGGGATGGACACTTCTTATGTGCTGGTAAATGTTTGAAGTTTTTTTACTAACGAGGTGACAGTGGGGGCACTTGAACCTGTTGAAGTATGGGTATTAATTACCGTGTTCAAACCATGTGGTATTGCTAAAAAATAACAGAAAATTAATCACCGAGGAGGGACTCCACACTCATATCGCTGATGGGTCAACATCGTGTCTCGCCTGCCATAGCCGTTGTTGCACTTGGGGCAGTGGAACTTGCCAGTGGTGATGTTGTAAAAACGATCCCGAACATTTGCCCACCTGCTGTTCTGGGACCATCGCAGGCCTTGCGAATACGTCTTGCGCATTCTCGCAATCACACTAACGTCTAAAACAGACAAACAGAAGAATAGGCTCTTAGAGGTGTTATCCTAGTTTCTGACATGGAAGACACTTTGAGTATCATTGACTCAACTTACGAGGAAGCCCAATGCGATGCCCAATGACCTTTACTTGCTCCTACGCGGCTATGAAGAGGATTCAAGGGTGAGAGTTGGGGAAAATGCATGCGTTCAAGCGCTGAGTGAACAAAGGGCAACTGTATAAATCAAGGCTTGGACGAGTGGGCATCATCGAATTACAACCTCCACTCGAAACATTTTTGAGATAAAGTCGATGCTACATAGTATTGAAGCTGCTGAGAGCCCTGTGTCAATTCCTACTAACAAATCTCCTACTCAAGTTCTAGTAACTTCAAATTTTGTTTCATTCTAGCTATCAAAATACACACTAATGGAGATCAGAAAGAGGAAAATGATCACGGCTCAAGTCACAAGGTAAAGATGTACATGAACAAACTCGTATATCTCATTTATGCGGCTAAAGAGAATCAAACTGGATAGGAATCAACAGAAAGATAAGAAGAGGAATTGTGTTGGAAGAGTACTACGAGGAACCAAAATTGTATGTTTTTATAGACAGATACAAGATTTCACACGAAAAACATTATCTCCGTTTGTCAAGAAAACCTTGACACTGAATACCTCATTTGTTCAGAACCTCGAACACTCACTTCATTTCGGAAAACACAATACTATGATCAAACCTGTTT
>JAPYYZ010009648.1:0-13905 GCA_030522705.1 Eretmocerus eremicus
CCCTCCCTCTGTACAGACAGACACTCGTCGTATATACGTACAGCGGGACCAAAATCATGCGATCCTGCAAAATTATGGCGTCAATGGACCATCGACTTGATCCTCGCTGTAGTCTCTTCGTTGTTCCATGATCTATACGATAATATTGGCCGAATCTTTGATGATCTTGGAATTTCAAACCCAAGAGTGAGTGAGAGGCCATCTTAAGATCCTACGCCATTTTGACTCTGAGACAACTAGGCTGGAGCACGAAACAGTTTTATACATCCAATTATATCAAAACTATCTCAGAGATCTCTAGAATGAATGAAGGCTTTGAAAATTGCATGATTCCTCATTTTCTTCTCTTCTCAAAAAGAGCACGTCTCAAGACGATGTGATACAAAACAATTCTCGCCCTCTTTACCTCCAGAGATTTTTGAAAAGGCACAAGTATGACCTGGTACCTGGACGGCTCCAGACCAAAACGGTGTAATTACATTTTGACTTTCCCGAAAATCGAGCTAGTAATTTAGGCACTACTCAGGCTGGTAAGCATCTTTAATGATGATTCCAAGGGCGGCACGTTGACGGATAGTCCACCTGTGTAACCCTGAAAGAATTATTTCAAAATATGACTGCCAGCCCAAATAGCACCTAAAACACTGCGTCGATTTTCCAAAAAGCCTGAATGTGAGTATACCGTTGTTGTCCGAAGCCGTCCACATGTAGAAATGATATAACATGGTCTCAGGGCTCTTCAAGTCTTCATACAAATTTCCTGTTATACCCCACACAACTTTGTTTGCGCATCAAAATAGTGTGAAATTTGAGAATTATCTTATACTCAAAATCTACGCTAAAAGTTGAGATTTTTGATTATGTACGGTAGATTGCGTAGGGCGTCAAGGCAAAAACAACAAAGCAAAAACACTATGTGGACTGGACGGGTTAGCGTGAAAACGCTGTGGAAAATTTCTCGCCAGTTCACAAATCTTACGCCGGCAGGAACGTTCACACATTTTACGGCTGGAATATTACGCATCCAGTAGCTGCCAAAATCATCAGATCGGAATCACTAAATTATCGTTTTTAAATTCTAAACTATTTTAGATCCTAAATAGTCTTGTGTTTTGTATTTCTCGAAGGAGCTCATGGCTGATATTTTCATTTCCACAACAGCATTGTCATTTCCCAAACGCAGTGTCCAATATCTCGAGTAGCACTGACATCACCAGTGTTTATTTGCAAAAGTCATTCCGAGCAATTCCCATTCTGCAATGGGAAATTCTTCAACTTGATAACTAAAAGTACATCAAGTGTATGCAATTGGCGAGTAATTTCTACTTCTGGTTTAATATCGCCCGTGCAGCATGCAACCATGCGTCAGTCGTAACTACAAAAATTGCATCGAAGTGAGGATACTGCAGAAAAATGTTGGGACGAAGAATTGCTTTGAGTTTCATAAATGCACCTTACTAATGGCTCCCTATCCACTTGAATTTGATTCCTCCTTTAGGTAGATTCAAAAAACTACTATGTACTCGTGATCTCGACTGTGCGGGTCTGAGTACAATTGAGAATAGGTATTTGATCGTTCTGATCGTTGCGTATCACGGGGCTAGAGAAAGGCCTGCTGTGGGCTAATCTATCGGAGCAATGAATTTTGGAGCGACACCAGCTTTTCGAGACGTAATAGGCTGAGCAAGCGTGTGTATGCTACATAGTCACGATACTGTTAACAATTTTAGTAATCAAACGAGCGTTTCTCATACTACGTACTCCACTAAAAAATCCTAAATTTGCCTCATTTCCCAGTCCCAAACGTCCACGGTGCGAGTTCACACAGAACAAGTTCACATCTTTTCCTTAAATTTCACTAAAAGGGTTAATGAGAAATTTCATGAATTTGCCATTACAAAATTCTCCGTAGAAACGAGAAAGAAATCTATGGGCGTTTTACACTAGGTTTCACCATTTTGTGACAAATTGACTTCCTGCAGCTCGTTCGTCATCTGCCTCATCAGCTAAAGCTTAGTGCGATGCAAGTAATGTGTATGTTTCGATTTCCAGGTCCACCACCAGTGCACCAGCTGATGCGCAACGACAAGACTGACAAGCCACCATCGGTCTCGGTATCGAATGCGCCGACGTTTTCGCCCGTGCTGAGACCGGAAGACGGCGGAGCTACTCCCAGCACAGCCGGACACCGTGCTATGGACTCACCCCACTCGCAAACGGGTATGTTTTCATATGACATCTCCTTACAATGTATTTTGAGAATCGCGTCAGTCGTTGGCGGTAATTTTGGTCTAATCCCTTTCCGATCATTTTTACCAGATCGGTTCAGGTGTGGAGTTCTTGCGGCGAAAAAATAAAAAATAGAGTTTGGTGTGCTGATTGTATTACTACAGAATGAGTCACAGGACTCTGATTTTTCTCATTCCAAAGTTTCGTTCAGTCATGGGAGTATAGATTGTAGATATTTGACGGAGCTTGTCAAACTCACTATCAAAATATTTTTCGAAAATATTCATTCCTGGGGATTTGATCATTTGTTTTGCTCATTTGGATTACCTATTCTTCTCGAGAATTCCATGAACCATCAAAGCATTCATCTAAGTGTGCTAACCCATGTCTGCATCAAAACCTACTGTTACATCTTCATTAAATACTGTGTTGGGTGTTGACCAGTGAAATTGGTACTGACAAAAATCGTCTTTAATAAACAATTAGATCAGTTGAAACTGTAATCTCACTGGTTCACTGTCATACCATAGCTAACCCAATCAGGTCAAGCATCAAAAAATATCTTAACTCTGTATGCATCAAAGCAGAGTACCAAAAGTTCCAAATCTCGTGCACACAATATCTAAATCGTTTCCTCGCTGCGCCCAATCAGAAATCGAGGCGGAACTGCCGAAATTCTCCGTCGCAAAGAGCCGCAAGACAAGTGTAATTCCGCAGGGAGGAGAATCACCGCAGAGAGCCAACAGATTGCAAAATTTGCAGCATCTGCTTTTCTCGCTCTCTATCGCGTTGTCGTCGTCGTCGTCGGGGGGGTGCTGCGGATATCTCCGTGAGCTCGCGGGCCGGGGCTATACGCGCGCGGGCAAGCATCCAATTTTTGTACTCCTTAGTTTGAGACACATTTGTGAACTTTGCCGTAAAAATACATTCCAGCTTCCTGTAGCTCTCGAGAGCGGCTGCAGCGAAACTGCGCGCACCGCGTATCCTCGAAAAAAAAAGGGCGGAGCGCACATGCAGCGTATAGACGTCGCGCACGACGGCGAATAAATAAGTTTTCCTATTCCGAATGAGAGAGGGAAAGAGAGGGGGGGAGGAAGACAGAGGGAGGCAGAGCTGCAAAACGGAAGGGGAGGAGAGGGCCAACGAGGCCAAGTGTGCCGGAGTACAAATCACTTCGGCAGACGTGTCATGCCGGATCCTGGGGCGCTCTCCCCCTCTCTCCGCTATGGGCGCACGAAAATTATACGCCCGGGCTATCTGGCCCCAGCTATAGGGCGGCTCGAGCGAGCGCGCGCTTGTAATTCGGGTCAACTCGATTAAACTGACAATGGAATGCCTCGAATATTTCCAGACGGAAATTTCGCTAGGCCGCGATCGAAGTAGCTCGCGCGCCTCTTCTCCTTCCGCTGCACTCACTCGCCCAAGTGATTTTGCGCGATATACCCGTATATACATCCACGGCTCTCGCTGATCGAGCTAGTTTTAACAGCGAGCGGTGTCGGTCCTGGCGTGCAAAGCCGTACTCTCGCTATCTATCGCCGTGTTCGAAAGCTCGCGCAGTCTTGAGCGCCTCGGTGAAAACTTTCAGCGGACTTTTCGCCCGCGCGGCGCGCGAAAGGGGTAAAATAATGTACAGGAGGCGAGCCGCTTCGTAACTGCGGCTATACTGATAATCGCAAATTCATTCCGGCACGCGATCGAAATTGAGCTATCGCGCCTCCTTCGCTGAAAAGTTTGCTCGACAACTTTTGCGCGCAGATAGCAGCAACTTGCGAGGATATTTTTGATCGCTCGAAATTCGGGCTCGCTGTTACTCTCGATTTTGATCGCCTGCTGTTCGAGAAAGATGACGTGGGTGAAGTAGAGACAGCTCGGGAATATTGCGTGTGTGTGTATGTGTGCATGAATGATGGGTAACGATCCGTGCCCTGTTGAAGTATAACGATGTTTACTGGTGTGATATATGGAGATTAGGGTCCACCGCGGGATCTAATGTTCATTTTGTGTTCAATCTATAATTTCAAAATTCGTGGACTATACCTACACCACATCTATAACCATATGGTACAATTTTTACCGTTTCGATTAGGAGTTCCAAAGACCTATTGTTCCATCTATCCACAAACTATCATAGATCGGACACAGAGACTGCAGCTTTTTTTCGAGATTTCGCACTGATCATAGATTCAATACCGCGGAAACCCGCCTTCGTAGACACGAATTATTTTGAGGGAACCATCGATGACATTTCATATAATTTTCATTCCATATTGTAGAGATTTCGAATGCGATGAATATCAAACGGACTATCACTTACCCCTTAAAAAATTATGAATCACCATGGATGTGCCTCCCGCCCTTTTCTAAGGGTCCCTTCAATGCTTGTTCCCGATGATTTTAGGGATTCTAGAAGAACGCCAATTATGATAATTCACCAAAACGCTCGCAGGATCATTCATACAATATGAAGGTGTTATTCTTCCAAATTTCCTGTCACCAGAAAAGACTTACAGAATGAGTTCTTAGATCCCTCCCACTTAGCCTCGGGTGCTTGAGTGTCCCAAATATGGCAATATCAGAAATACAAACGTATGCGAATCGGGAGATGATACATTCCTTCTCGAATCTATGCCACGTTATACTGTGATCCCAACTACTCTATTACGATGTGGGAGTAATACTCGAGGTATCTCGCCAACTGTGTGACGACATTCCTATATTATCAGGCTTGGATGAGTAGATCTCCAAGCTCACACCCCAAATCTTCATCTCCAGTGAGGATGGGGAACAAAGCTCTCGAGGACATTGTATCCTTAAAGAAACCCATTGAGAGATCAGGAATCACTGGATGTAATCGTCAACTTACGACGCAAATAACGGGAAATCTTTGTTTCAGTATGAACCTGAGCATAATCAGAGACTTACAAAGTCGACTATAAGGTACATCTGTGAATGAATATGTTGTTATTCTCTTATACGTACATATATACCTATTTATATATATGTTTGTCATCTACGATCTATATATCTATCGATATTTGCATTCCTATCAATGTATCTATGTATACACAACCTTCTCTTTATTTATAGCTATATATAATACACAATTGTTACGTGTTTATACTTGCACACCGATTTATCAGTGTGTTTGATATCTTCATGGTCGGTGAGATTTTTCTTATCCTCGCCCAATCAAATTTGTGCATGAGATGATTTTATGTGCCAAGAGCTTCCTCAGAACAAGACAATTGCTACTTTATTCCATGAAATGAATTATTCAGAAATCCTACAAGCTCTGCAAAGATGATACTCTCCTTCATTATTGCCAAAGAAACATCTGCTCGTACCTTGAGTTCTAATCTGTAACAATTCAGAGCGGATAAAATTCCTTGCCGCGGTGAAAAATTTGATCTTTAGAAAAATGAATGATTCGGCACGGTTGTTGGTTGCTCTTTAAAACAACGCGAACAGTGAGAAGTGCTCACAGGTTAATTTTAGAGTTTGAAGAGTGTTCCTATCACTTGATAACTAGATCAGTATACTGCCGTCGGGAGCAAAATGGTCGGTAACTGCAAAAAAGTTCGATTTTGAGATTGTATAATGAATTAATAGGATTATCAACTTTGTTTAATATTGCGTACGAATCCATCTTGATGTAATCATCCACTTCGTGCGCCCAAGGAAAAGATGAGTTTATGAAAGAAGGTGGAGAAAATTCCGTGCGCAGACTCAATATTATCTTAGGCAAGCGCCGAGGCCTCAATCTATATGGATAGATGATAAAGTTAAAGGAAGAGGACATTAGATTTATGATAATCTCATTGCACAACCACTTCTATTTGTACCAGCATGTGGAAATCACCCCTCAATTTCAATATCTGTAACTCTGTCACATTCAAAGTAATGCTCTATCCAATTCCGCCAAATTTCCGATTGAATATATGGCTCACACTATTAGGTAACTGAACCCTTGCACTGTCCCTATATGGATGTAGGTCTAGCAGATTCATGAGAAAAACCAAAATTATTATATTATGATTCAGAGAAGTTTATTTCACACAGGTCCATCGGGTAGCTTTGCGTAAGGGCAAGCGTAAGGGTCACGGTTTCTTTGGTAGAATCTCAGAATATGCTCGACTGATTCGCATGAACGAACAATGTTTAACAATGTTGGACATAAAACGAAAAAAGAACAATCAATTCTATACCCAAAACACTTCTTCGCGTAAAATCTATCTTGAGGGTTCATGATTTATTTGCGTGTGCTAAGAGATTAAGAATTCAACAATCTATTGTTGATCGCGTTCTTTCAAATCTCTTTGGACGTAGATTGTCCAATATTAGGGACTTGCCAAAGATCCAAAATCCTGATTGAAAGACCAAATGGTGAATCTTCGAGGATGGGAATATGAGCCACACATATCGATAGCCCGGAGTAGAAAGGAACTATCTGAAATTGCCAGTAGAGAAAGAAGCTATCTAAAATCGCCAGTGAAAAAAGAAACTATCTGAAATTATTCGCTCAAATGGAACTATCTAGAAATGTTTGGTCTAAAAGGAACTATCTGAAATTTTTTGGTCAAAAAGAGACTGTCCAAGATATTCTGATGAAAAAGGAATTATTCAAAGTCGTCCAAGATTTTGAAAAGAACCCCCCATTTAGATAGTTCCTTTTGAGCAAAAAATTCCAGATAGTTTTTTTTTTTACCAAAAATTCTTGGATAGTTCCCTTTGAGCAAAAAAGTTTAGGTGGTTCCTTTTTTCATTGGCAATTTTAGATAGTCCCTTTTTTCACTGGCAATTTTAGATATTTACTTTTTATTCTGGGTTGTTGATATGAGCTTAAAGAGAGTCGTGATTTGAAAATCAAAACATTGTATTTGGCACAAGAATTTTTTTCTTCAGCACAATGCACCAATCAATCTTTCACCTTTATCTCTTCAGTGAAGAGTATCGTGAGAGGCACTCCTTTAAATACTAAGCTATCCTTCGGTCTCATATTATAGTTTGTTCATATATGAAGACTCTTACTAATGACAATCTAATGTGATTTTTTCAGGCATCATTTATCTTGATTTTTGAAGTATAAGCAATAGTCACATCACTCTGAATAAGGCGCCAAACCAGCTCCCAAATTTTTGCTACAAAACTATTTTGCCTCCCGATGATCCTCTTTCAGGCTTCCAAATATTCTTGATGGCCAAATATCCAATTTTTCCCTCTAAGAGACTGCAATGGTTAATTCATATACATATACATCTTGAACAATTACAAATACTTTACAAAACATTTTCTCAAAGGGTTTATTGATTGGGTCGAATTATTGACTAGAGATGAGACATATGTGCTCCGAACCTAATTTTGCGATGAGTCCACTTTCTGTTTGGGAACAAAAAGCCTGCTCGAGGGTAGCCGAAACTGGTACTTCGTGACGTGGCCTCGTAGCTCTGATCCAGCAAGGCGACGGGGATGACGGAACCGTTCTTTGCTGGAGCGGTGATTCGAGTAACCCTCTCGACAACTACGACGAAAAGACTTCCGTGAAAGCATCATCCGTTATCCGTAGGTCGATGTTGCAGTCCACTCATGTTTGCTCTCAATGTCGTGCGCGAGTTGATTAACACCAATGAGCACGCACATTTTCTCCCCGAATTCAAACATCCATCCACGTACCCACTCACACACACGAACACACACTCAAACGGATTTTTGCACATGGACACGTGCATACGACATATCTGCCTCGTCTCTCCAAGAACTCACAAATAAGACTGCACAAAAAATCAAACATCCACAAAGAATCATATCGTTACACTCACCCTCACATAAGATACCCACACCAATACAAGTCCCGATCTCAAGAGTCCATGTGGAAATCCCCGAGAAAATTCCACGAGAATACCTATGGATACTCCGTGGAATTCCTCAGAAAAAGTCTAAAAGTGCCAAGTGGAATGTTTTCCACGTGCATTTCCACGTGGAATCCCTTGTGGAAAACATTCCATACGACATGTTTGGACTTTCCCCGGAGAATACCACGGGGAATCCACATGGAATCCACGAAGAATTCCACGTGAAATTTTCATCGGGGTTCTCCAAGTGGACTCTTGAGATTGGAAAATGACGCACAAGGAGAACAAATCACAAATTATGTTCCGTTAGCTGTGCTCGTTTAGCCGCCTGCAGCTGTGTGCACGATTGTTGGCGCGATGTTATCATCCCTTAGAGACGCGGCCTGAGAAGTGTATAAGCTCGCTCGTTAGTTTTCCCCTCACCCCTGCCGAGGTTCACTCACTCACTCACTCGCTCACCCTTCGCCTATCTCGTTAGTTTGCGCACTAGTAGAAAAGCTTGAGCGCTGATAAGGGAGTGAACGATGGGGGTATTAGCGGCAATGGCGATCCCATTCGCGTAAGTGAGAATATGTTGCTCCGCGCCGCTTCTTGCGGCTACGCGCTTGCCCATGAGCTAAGTCGACGGATTAAACGCGCGTACTGCCGCAAAACGACTTTACTGTACCAGCTTGAGACTTTATCGGAAAGTGCGAGACATTACCGAGCGCTCTAGTCCACGACGCGTTTCTTGCAGTAGCGCCTCTTGGCAAAGGCGCCCGTGCTCGACGCCACGAGTAACGAGTTATGTTACCCCTGAACTTGAGAGTATGTGGTTCTTCAGCTGTTTGTTCCTCGAGAAACAGCTACAAGTTTCACATTGTACTGAAATCCATTTTATGAGGACTGACCAATGTTTTTTCACTGAACTAAATTTAAATTGATCAGTTTCTTCATATTCAAACATTCTGTCTCTTGAGTTCGTCTTCATGCATAACTCTGAATTCCAGTCACGACGAAACTGCGGCAAGGACTAGTTGAGATATGAAGGCCACCCTCATCGATATGGAATTGAAAATATTTCCATTGGCTCACGTTTCTGATAAGCTAGTTAGAGCAGATGAATTCTATATCTGATTCCCTAAAATATGAGGATTCATTCCACTTGGGATTTTAAGATTTCTGAGCCCCACTAGTCTCCAACTCCGTGGGGTTACGAAGTACCATGACATGGATCCTTATAATCCTAGGATTGACTCGCAAGCTCCAGTCCCGTCGTATAGAGCTAGTGCAAGCTTTGAATATTATTCCAAGCCTCGTGTGTGTGAACATAGGATTATGTGGGTGCACGTATATGAGACAAAGTATATACATTGAAGTACAACTTTTAGAACTTCTATGATTCGCCATCAGATGTCGCTATTTCGTTGGAACTTATGAATGCTGCGTTAAAGTTTCACTATCCTGAATCTCACATCCCTAATAATACAATGGTTAGCGGGTCCATGATCTCGGAAGACCGTACAGTACCGAGACTCTTAACCTTCATATGTAGGAGGACCCAGTCAACAAATTGCAGGCTTCGAAAACCAGCAACTCTAACTGACCTATGGCACGAATCTTTGCAACGCTCAGCTTCCTCGAATTCTCATTCATACAAAAATACATTTTTGACATATACTTTCATTTCACCCAAAAAGCTTTCTACGGACTGTGGGAGCGGACGTCGGATTTTAGATAATTCAAGAATTACAGGAGGCATACCAGAAGCCATAAGGATTTGTTGGAGTTGTTCCAGGTAGCGTCCGAGTCATCGCCGAAGCTAGAAAGGTCATTGAAGCGACAGCCTCACTTGTGGTGACGGTTAGCGAACACCGTAGTCCCCGTGAATGTCAGATCGACCGGTGTGATCATGAGTACGGACTTCGCAGTTGTAGTGGGGTCAGAGTGATGGTGGCGGTTATAAGAGTAGTGACTGTGGTCGTATTGGAGGTCAGAACTACCGCAGTGGTTACAAGTACGCCAACCTTTGTCGTAGTGGAGGTCAGATTGACTCACAGTGAGCGTAGACGTATAATAGAGGTCAGGATGGCCATGGTCTTACTGAAGGCCAGAGTATCCGCAGACTCAGTGAAGATTGAAGTGACCATATAATAATAGTCATAGGAGCATTGGCCGTAATCATAGTGAGGGCTAAAGTAGCTGTAGTCGAAGAAGAAGATCGAAGAGGCCCTGGTCATGATAAAAGCGAACACTGTACTAGTAGGAGAATCGGAGTCAGATTTTTAGTACAACTCCAGCCGCTGCTTTTGTGACCACTACGGCCACTCTTACCTCCACCATGACTACGATGACGACTCCCATGATCATTACGATTATTCTGACCTCCACATTGTAATTAAAGCTACCGGTTTCATGGCCACTACGGTCACTCTGACCTCCGCCACGACTACGGCCCCACCATCATGACCACTATGGTTACTCTGACTTCTCTTCGTCTACGTTTACCACTCCCGAGACCCCTACAGTCATTAAAATCTCCATCACGAATAAGGTCATCATGCCTATGATACCTACAGCTACTTTAATATCCACCATGACTACGGTGACGACTACCATGGTCATTACGATTACTTTGACCTCCACTGCGACGAAAGTCACCGTTCTCATGAACACTACGGTCACTCCCACCTCCACCACGATTACGTTACCCGACATCATGACCACTATACGTTTACTCGGATTTCTTTTCGACTACGTTTACCACTCGTGTAACCACTGAAGTCGCGAAGGTCTCCACGATGAATGAGATCACCATTCTGATGACTACTACGCTCACCACTCCCATGACTACTAAGACGACTCCAATCCTTTCTATGATTACCGTCGCTGCTTTCATGACTATTGTGGCCACTATGGCCTTTACTGAGGCTTTAGTGATGACTCGAAGCTTTGCTGTAACCAACTTGCGAAACTTTCCATCACTCCTGGTTGTACCCTGTGTTGTTCTTAAATTATTCAAGATCTCTCAACCTTTCTCATAGCTTGTGGGAGGCTTTCGCGATCAAACCAAGATATATTCCAAATACTTCTACGCAGATGTATGATTTAATGCGATCCCGAAATCCTAGCTTAAAAATAAAAGAACCCCGAAATTATGGTTCTTGGCCTCGTTTTCTCAAAAACGCGAGCTGGAGCATTGAAACTAAGGTCGAATTCGAACTCGCCGTACTCTTCTACCCACATGGAACATGGCACTTTTTGGACTGTTATTTCTGATCAGATAATGGAATTGGAAGCTCCACCAAGACTCAGAAGTTATAGATTACTGTTTTGTAGTAAGGGAGTTTTGATGTGACAATGATTCAGCGGTACTTGTCTGCCTTCTCGTGGAAAACTGGAGACTTTGAATTTAGGACTCCATGGAGCTACAGAGATTAGCTATAGAGACTAGCTATAGAGACTAGCTCTAGAGATTAACTGTGCAGACGATGATCTCATAATTGAGATTTCTATAACACGGGAGATTTGGTTTGCGAGCTTAGCGGATGATGGGTGTTCGGGATTTTTTGGGCATGGGTGCCATAAGCATCGCGAGTCACACAAAGATAATTGGCTACGGCTGAAAATTCAAACCGCTACTCTTGTCATCTAACATGAGTCACCACCTAAAATGCTGATGATCAATCAATCGGTCACAAACCAATCGACTAGAATAATTCTTGTGAAATCTCGAATATGGAAATCAAACCTCGAAAAGAATGGACTTGAACACTCAATCCTCCCACACTTACCAGTAAGGAACAGTAGAGAACTTCACATCCTCGTTGGAATTCCAAGAAGGCCTCTTCAAAGATGACGTCTTTGTTCACACATTCCACCACAAACTTGTTGTGGAAATGTTCAGGACCCTCCTGTGTATGGACTTGAAGTACATGTATCATACTACTAGCGACTCTTGAATGAGGTGTTTCTTATACGATGCACTCGAATATTTCAGTGCCATGCTGTCTATTACATGGACATTTCTCTCTGTAATGTATGTACATATATATACACACATATATCAAGTACGGTAGTAGCCTTAAAATTTCTCTCTTACACTCGATGTAACACCATTTTTCCCGTATAATTTTACTTCGATCTTGAAATTGCGATGTCAGTGGTCAAGTTCACCCGATAATAATATTAAGCGGTAAAAATGATCACACTCCTAATATCGATGTTGGTGTCTCGATGTTACATTGATGTTTGATGTTGACTTGTTTATTGATATAACCTTGATGTTTGATGTTAATCATTGCACCATGAAAAAGCGCATGTTGTGGTGGTTCTCCTAAACCTGAACCCACCGTTTCCAAATTCACTTTATTTGCAATCCTCAAGCATTCAGTATTGTGTGGATTAATGATCCTCACAGCCCGCGCACACCATTTTCACGTGTATAGGATCACTCACAAGACTCATTCGAATATCAGATGCCCTTCTTGATTCTATACTTCTATGAGATTTTCTCAATCACCTCTCAGAGTGCACAAGATGATTATGGGAAACTGTCAAGTTAACTGTTGTAATGTGCACCCTGCATGTAACCACAGACAAATTAATGTGTATATGCAATGCGTATGCGTGTTAACACCAACACTTGCATACGTTCCTTTCAATGATTTAGTCTTGTGTTTTAAGCTATGGTATACATATGTATTAAATGTGCGTTAAATAGGAACTCTCATATCATGCATATGGATCTAAATAATTCCCCTTCTTTGTACTACTCAAACCTAAAACCACCCCTTGGAATGGATGGCTGCGAACCGTAGTGGAAAAAGTCTATTCTTGATTTTTGAAAAATCCCGTGGGTTTTCCGAGAACTGCTAAATTCTAGGACCGTCTACCAGAAAATTTCCTTCACGATGATGCAAATTCATGGCAAACCTGTATGCAGGCAAGAAAATACCCTGATGGAACTAACTCCGTATCTCTCAATTCAAGGAGAGCTAATGGAAATTTGACAAATTTGAAAAGGATATATCCTACTATGATTTGCAGCCGTCCAAATAATGGCTGTGTTTCTTCGTACTTTCATTTGCGGCTTCCACCCCTCTCTTATGGATCTTGGTAATGGTTTTGCTTCGAAACAATGGGGTCGTGAGACTTGGGTTGAAGTCAACTGTATGATTCATGGGCATTTTCTTCATCACCAGTTTCGAGCATATTTGTATGATATTTCACCACTATCTCACTAATCTCTGCATTGATCATTGTTTGTAAAACCAGTGCCAAGCACATCTTCCCATGAACAGAAACGAGAGATCATGTCTTTGGTCGAGTTCTGGAGATAAAAAAATAGCGTATGAAAAGAATCCCTTTCGATAATGGTCGCGGTACACGGACTGATCGGGGGTGGTTTCGAAGGTTTGATCTCGTGTACGTGTAGCAATTGGCCCCTAGCAGGATGAAAACATAAAAAAATCGCCTCGCCACAAATCTCATCGATCCAACTGATTATACTGAAAATTGTTTCAGGATTGCATTCACCTCACGAGGCGATGGTCGGTGGATCCGGCCCGAGCATGTCTAGTCTCAGTTACTACCAGCCCGAACATTCGGCTGGTGCGGGTGTCGTCAAGTATCCGGAAAACGGCCACGATACACTCTCCGACTTCGTGACGTTCGTTTGCCAGGAAGCCGAAAACACTCAGCAACTCACCCAGGTAGCTTTCGTATTCGATTCTATTTCAATGATGGTTGTTGACGATGTCAGACGTTGCATTTGAATGTTTGCAAGATTCATTGTGTCCCACTTTGTAAGCACCAAATTTGTTAACATCGATCGTGTAATGTA
>JAPYYZ010009649.1:0-12900 GCA_030522705.1 Eretmocerus eremicus
CAAGTATTCGACAACTCGTCTTTTCACCCAAATCGCTCAAATTTTCGAGAAAGTTGTGAATGAAGTTTGGACTGACGAGCGCACGGCTCCCGCACCGCCGGATGTTTGTTGTGGGAGTATAATCCTCATAAGTTGACATATTATTCAGAATTTTTTCAGGTTTTTAAATTGTGTAATTGGAAGTCATTATAATTTCCATTAAAAAATTTCTTCTACGAATATGTAACACTGGGCACCAATCATAATCATTAAGACAGGCAAACTCATAAAGGAAGATGTTGATTTGACCGTTTCCCTTGCGGATATATCGAGAATCAATTTATAGAAAAATTTGAAAAACAGCATAGGAAGTTCAGTAGACAAATAATTGGTCAGAATTTCGTGAAAATTGACCTTGTTCTAAGAGTATCGTAATTTTACAGACAATGTTTGAAAAAATTCAATCAAAATTCGGGCGAATAAAAAAAATTCAATAGAGGCATCTCGCGAACTCGGAATTTCCATCCAGATCGATCAATCCATTTTCAGAACGCAGTTTTTTGAAAGCAGGAGTAGATTCTGTCTCTTTTACACACACTTTATTCCTATATCTTTCCCCTGCCAAGTGAACCACCCTAATGCTTCGGTTATCGATGCACGCGAGAAGCTCCGCTCCTCAAACCGTGTGCACATGCACTCAAACGCGCATTGCTCGCGCCCAACCAAAGATGAAATCAGCTCACTCGTGTACACTTACATATACCTCGATGCACTGACTCTGCATGTTATACAGGCGCAGGTGCAGCAGCTGGCAGCGAGGCTCGAGCGGCGGCTTATTCGGGTAAAATGGATATGGGTATGGTGTATTCACGCGCGCGTGCACACATTACGTTACATATTTATGCGAGACCGATATCGGCCGGGACAACTTTTGCCTCTTCCGATGAATTACTAAAAAATGCATCGCTTGATTTCTGTATTTACTTGCTGGCAGATCAGGCGAGTAGACTCGTTATGTGCGATGCGATCGAGGGGTGTGGTGGAAGGAAGAAGAGGATGAGACGCATCGGCAGGTCCCGCTGAATCGATTTTCGAAATTAAATTTGGTGTAAGATGGATTATCTGTAGCGAGACAGAACTGGACGGCGTGGCAAAATCTGATCGACGATCGTGTATTTAGAGCAGGTGATATGTTGCATCGACGCGGATCGGTAGGTCCTATACGAAACACATGGTTTTGAGGAGTTGTTTTGGGAATGCCGTAAGAGGGAAGTGGGCAAAGCCGAAGATGAAATAATCGATCGTGTGTTACATTTGAGAGTTGCAGCTTTTTCAGATGGGTTATATATTATTACGGGAATCGAAACCCGGGAAATAGTTGATCAGAATGAGTTAGAAGATTGAAACTGAAATTTTGCTCGAAACCGTTTACAGGAAGTGAAATACACACCGACGAAAAAGTTCAGATTCCTCGTTGAATTTCAAATCAAGATGCAATTTGCGAACTTTTAATACTGTCACATAAATTTGATGAAGTATCACACTCATCATTCGCTCTCTCTTCACTATACAGTATAAAGTCAACGCAGTTATGTATGGGCACAAATGATAAGTTTGATACCAAGCTCTCACTAAATGACGACCTCTGATTTCCCAACTTGAGAAATTGCTTGAAGAGTAATTTTGAAATATCCGCAAGACAAACATCGCTCTTGTCACTAATATAATCGTGTGTCACAAGCTCTATAGTCTCTGCTGTCGATCAGACGTTGGATAAGTTTCTCATCTACGAGCTTCTCAGTCGTCTCTCCCTCCGATGTGATTCTCGCGGGAGATGAGAACGTTGAGAGGCACGCGCGAGCTCACTCCTTGGAAAGCCGCGTATGGATAAGAGGCGATAATATCGAGAGAGGAAAGGCGTAAAAAAGGAAGAGTGATATGAACGAGCGGGAGCGAGATCGCTGGGGAATAAAGGAGACCGACCGATATGCGGATGAAAAATCAACGATATAATCGCGACTTCGTATGCACAAATGCATCGATGATGCGATTCTGAAAACGACAGTTCATATACTCGGAAACTATACGATCACCAGTTAGGCAGACTCTGGAGAGGCGTCTGCTTCAATTGAGAGTTCAAAGGAACTACTTGCTTTGAGAAGTTATTGATACTTGAAGACTGGTACGGTGATGATCATGAGGAAGGAAAGCGATCGAATCAAGTTTGCAAATGATGGACTTAGTCGAAATATTCATTGCATTGCAGGATGATTTTTCAATAACGCAATTAAAAAAATTTCAGATATATTTTATAGATGTGAAATTACCAGAATCAATTGGAAAGTACCCAATTTCGCGATACTCGAAATTTCGGATATTGGTGATTTTTAGCTGGCTTTGCCGCTTATTTATATATCGCCCGTTCCTGATATTGAGAGATGAGAGATTGAGCGTTTGTGAGGCCCAAAAGCCGTTCTGGTCACTTTTGATCTAAACTTTTTCGTTTCCTAAATTTGAAAAACTTGCGCTGAAAAACTTATCGAAACTTAACTCATTTGATTTCTATTATTGTTGCAAATTCTAATTCTGGACTGATTTTACGAGTAAAATTCGCATCCTTCATTTGCAATACTATGCATTGTCATGAAAGACCATGAAATGTCAAATTTTCCACATTTTTTCGGGGAAATCATTGTTGAATCCTTGCAAGGCAGGGTGAATAGGGCCTCACTTTGTAGTTCCATGCAAATTCATAGGAAATCAACAGGGTCCCACTTTTTGCATCTTTTTCTAAGATATCGCGATGATGTTGGTATCATAAGTCCAACCGAGCCCTGTGTTGATGTATTTTGTACTTAATTTTGTTGCTTCTATTACACTTTTTCGAATGTAATAAGTCTTGATATGAAATTTGATATGATGTTTCCCAGTCAATGGAGTAAAACATTTGTCAATTTATTTCATAGGAATTGAAATAAGCTTTGGAATGAGCTGAAGTAACTTGAAAATTGTTGAGATAAATCAGAGTCAGGTGCACGAGAAGCTTATTGTTAGTATCACGGAATTGGGTATGTACTTGAGTTTTGTGAATCTCCTCCCAAGAATGCTTTTGGAGGACTACTTTTCTTGTAGATCGACAGGCGATTTTTCTTCACTAAAATAGTTTCCTTTATCAAAAAAGATGGGCCGATCACATGGATTGTAGAGAAAATGGACCAAAATTAAGGATTCAAATTAAGGTAGTTCATGCCGCAAGAGAGAGACAGATAGCTGAATGTAAGAGAGACAGACGCCAAAGAGTATTTTAAAAATTGAATATCTCTTGAGTGAAAAGACCAATCTTGATGAAACTTGACATGCATTCTCTCAAGACCCTAGACCTTAGGAATAATTTATCTCTCAAATTTTTGCTCCGTTCATTTATTGATGCGATTATTGTAAAATGAGATATCTCCAAAACCAGGTTGACGATCTTCACGCAATTTCATAGGTGTTTTCCTCTCATGATGACCTATCAGTACGAATTTTTTCAGATTTTGCTATTGTTCTGTTTTTGTGATATTTAAGGCAGAGACTGAAATCCCTATCTTTCCCGTGTAAATTGTCAAAACTTGAAGGATTAATGTCTCGAAAATTAAGTTGAAGACCCTCCTGAAATTTTGATATGTTCTTCAAACCTATAAAATCTTCCAGTATGCAGAGTTTCATCGGTTTCTATTGTTAGGAAAAATACCGCCTAAACCACCTTGAGGTCTTGTTTCCATATGAGCTGTTAGGGCTCGGATTAATCATTCTAAACGCTCAAATTTATCAAATTCATTCATCAACACCATCTATCGGAGTAAAGTCCATGGCTCGAGAATCGCGATACTCTGGAAGATGACTAGTCTATTCTGCTTTTCAACAACATCATCGTGATGCAAGGCCAATAAATCACTCAACAAAATTATCATGATTGATGAATTAATGGAATAGGAGATAGATAAGGCAGTGAAAAATTATTCGAGGTTTCAAACTCGTATCGTAAAGTCTCGTGTACTAGAAAGTGGCAGTATTTCAAACATAAAACACATCCTTATCATGCAGATTTGATTATCGGTCTGTCTTCTCCCATCATCATCAAAATCTTAGCATAAGTCAGTCGCTTTTTCAAACGGTCGACAGCAAGGGATCATAGAAGATATTTGCTGGAATTTAGCAATTCTTCAGAAGTTACTTGATTTGCCACCCAAACTGATTATACTTTTGCACCAATTAGCAATGGATCCTCGAATGGATCGACTCAAGAATCATTTTACATCATACGTGGAGCGACGTTTGGTCTATACAAAATTCCACACGTCACTAGCGTCGAGTCCTCTATCCTGTCTCTCGAAACTTCCCCGTCAATTTTCTCGCCCGTTCATCGTTCCATAATCACATTAAACGGATTCCTCACAGCAATCGGACTAGCTGCTCCGTGTAATAAACTATTTTCGCGCCTCATTCATCAGGCTCATTAAGCGAATTGCTCATCGGGCGCAATAGAAGCCGCAATAAACTCTCCATCAATTCAGCTCGCGCGCCGCGGTAATTCCACGCTCGCGAAATATTTCATTCGCACTCGCGCCTCGCCATCGTTTTCGCGCAGAAGCTCTCAGTACCCGTACACGCGACCAGAGTGCAAAACGCATAGTGCGTCCGCGTCCAGTGCAGCCTATGTTATTACGCGGGAGGGAAATCGAAGAGGAATCGAGGAGGAGTATAGTAGAAGGACATCGCGAGGGGACGGCGAAAAGAGTTCAGCGAGATAAGGGGTATCTGCCGCGAGACGACGGCGCGTCTGTCGGCGATAAGTAGCGCGCGAGAGAGAAAGAGAGAGAGACTGATTTATTGGAGCAGTCAGGTCGAGATATCCGTCGCGCTGGCCGCCGGCAGATGGCTGCCGCGCGACCTCCTCTCGCGAACGGCGACGCGCCATGCAGTCGTTCCGCGAATACTCGCGCGAAAAATCCTCTTTCTCGAGCTTCTGTGATCTTTCTTAGACGAGAAGCTGTAACACGCGGGCTGCTTTTCACCCCTTTTGGCAACGTGCGAGTATTCAGAGCCTAACAAAGCTCTATATTTTGGTCGTGAGCGTATGAGCGTATCGCGATGGTCCGTAGCGGAACGTCTCTGCGACTCGTATCGTAATCGGCGATAAGGTTCATCCGTTCAAATTAGTTTCGAGAGAGCTCGCTCGTTTATTTATGAGATCGTTACGTACATTATGATATGTGGAAATCTCGTCTAAATATTCGTCCTTATCGGAGTGCTGACATAATTTTATATCGGAGAAACCTTGGGGACCACCGAGCTATAAACAGCGAGACAAAAAACTGCCGTTTTGGTGATGAATCTTAACGAGATATACTTTGCTCGCATGGATGAGTCGAATGAGCGCTTGTAATGGGCTTGCCAGATCGATGTTCCTTGTGCGATCGCTTACCGATTAGATGTTTCTCTAACAAAATCAGTGAGGACGATTTGATGAGGTAGTTGTTACTATAGTTCTGCAATTAATAAGTTCGTCTGCTTTTAGAGTTGTTGACTGTTACATTTCGAGGACACATCGAAAGTTTGGGTGTTTCGCTCATTTTTAATACGAAGCTTATGAGAGCTTGCACCATAGAAAGAGCACTCTTTTGTATCTAACTCATGATTCCAAATATAAGAAAATCGTCAACCCGTAAGGCAAATAAGCTCATGCACGGCATAATCATATGGACATGTCTGATCAAGATCGATCGCGTGTGGTTCGTTCGTAACATCCCATAAATCTATCTAAAATATCGTCACGACTACCTCAAAAAGTCTGTTTGAAGGTGGACCATCGTGCTGATCGATTAATTCCATATCCGCGAAGGCGTGTATATCTTTGCGTTTGTAAAAAAACTTCCGTGGTATGTCGCATTCATGACTTTAAATTGGCAGCTATAATAGAGAATCTCTTTGATTGGCCTAACTCATGTAAAATACCTGAACATTTTTCAAAGTTTTTATGCTCATCTTGAAATTCATTTCAATACCTTCAAAATTTATCAAGATAGATTCAGCTTTGACAGAGTGAAGATGAACTGCTCATTTTATTTTGATCATAGTCGAAATTTCAAGTTTTGGAAACGTGATGTCTTTCATCGAAGGAGGCCAGTGTAAGACATATCTGAATTGGGGTATCAGAGCAGATACAGATCAGAGATTATTCCAGGAAGTCTATCAACATAGACAATAAGCGGCACGAAACTGCGAAATTCTTCAATTAATTGCAGAACCGATTGCAGAATAGCAAAGTTTCTGTATGTGAGTTGAAATGAGTTTGGTCGTGCACTAGGGCATCCCATCCTCAATAAAATTGAACAGTACCCTACTCTCATCATTGCAGCATGTATAGTTGTTCATGCATGGAAGATCTTTAGAATATCGGAGTATTTTTAGAATTTCCGTAAAAATGCTTAGTGTCTCTAAGCATGATCAAAGTAAAGGAAAAAATTGATCGTCAGTTTTGTGATAAATAGTCAGATTCGCAACCTAACTTTCATTGTAAATCGACCTCAAATTCGAGGCAGATGAAGAAATATGAAATTAGTCCTCCAATACCGATTCACAAACTAAATACCATTGATCCAACTTCAATATCTTGTTCAGAGATCATCGATGTAGAGAAGCAAGACTATGAGTATCTTGATACTATTTTAGATTTATTTCCTCGTTCTCTTCTATGTAACAGTTGCTTTTTCTTCATAAAAGTCTATTGAATAGTCCACTCCAAACAAAAAGTGACGAGATGGATATCATCAGCCTGATAACTAATAACGCATCGATAAGTCTCCATACTGCTCCTTGTGCAATGTATTTTGAGGAAATCATTAATCTATCCATTATATAAAATACAGGACCATTCCAGCTTTATCAACGCCAATTCATTCAAATCTTGCACAGTGATATCCTGTTTGATTGAGGTTAAGACAGAGTTCGATAAACTGCGACCAGACGAATATGAACGGCCCGGATCTAGAATGAAAGACGAATCTGTGCAGAATCACAGCATCTTCAGAGACATCTTATATACCACGGACTATGCGACGGTTGGATAAGATCGCCATATATTAACAGCGAGGGAGCCAGAAAAAGGCGCATCTGCGGTGCTATTTACATCCTAGCCAGATCTCAGATAAGAGCTGCGAGAATCTTGTGATCTACCAGAGTTTCGCAGTCAAAATACTAGAAATAGAGAAATCAGAATGAAAGTCTGGAGAAAATAACAGCCACTGTGGCTACTTCGTACATTTGTTGACGCATACTCAGTTAAATCTTTGCTTGAGATTCTCAAAACTCATCATATTGTCCTCGTCAATGTCGTTGTACTTCACTCCCTAAGCCTGATGCCACTCCACTATCAATGCAAATTACTATTTACTATGCGGCTGACTCAGATTTTGTAGAAACTAGATTCATTTCCATATCTGCACTTCAGTTTTATCTTATCTTTTCCATCCTCGGTATTTCTATTTCGAAAATTATTTGATGTCAGAAAATTACTCTTTGAAGAGACTCAAGAGAGTATTCGTTGGACATAAAACAGGCATTAAATTGTTTTGGATAGGCACTCAATATGCAGAAAGAGTTCTTGTGTAAAACTGTTCTGACAAGCACAATCCATCACTTGATCTGTTATGATGCACGTAAAGTATGTTAGCCGAAAGAAACATTTCGTAACGATCGTGAATGGTCGTGCGAGAGGAACATATTAAAATGCGAATCCTGAGTATAATTTATTCAATTTGTCTCCACGAGTTAAGATATCTCGAGGCGATAGATGATTACATCTGCCCATTATAGTGTCAATAACCCAGCGTCGTGATTAGTCACTCAAGATAGAAGTCCACACGCAGTCCCGTTGATCTGCTGACATTTCTCCCGACGACTTGAAGACCTTAGTTCAACGTTTACTTGAGTACGTTTATCTAATTTTCCTCGTAAATTCGACCACGACAGGACTTTTTTCCTTGATACTCGAACTGAGTATTTACCGCTCTCAATTGGAGTAGTGGTAGGAAGTTGAGAGAACTAATGATGAGCTCATCCAATATTGCTTGGGCTCTGGTGCCACATCAGCATTAGGTATATTTGCGTGATAACAGAACATTAAGATGCGATCGTATACGACTCATCCTCCATATGACTTTAGAGTTTATATTACTTTCTGTCCTTGTATAGCCAATATTGGGGAATTCCCGAGCGTCTGTGAGCTTTTTGACTGGAGCCCATAAATTGTTGTTTCATTTCAAGTCGGTCACTGATTCTATCTACTTATTATATAGTATCGCTGCTGAACTCGAGAAGTAGATAATACGGATAGGGCTGTTGATAGGCTGGGTGGAGTTGGCATGGTAGCCCGTTTCTGGGACGTGAGTTTTGAATGCTCAGAACTTCAGACTCATCGTGCTACGGTAATTAGGGGTGATGGTAATAGATCTAATAATAAAAATCAATGAGAAAAGTGATCTTCCTCGAGGTAATCCGACACAGTGCCGATATCGATGAATCAAATGGGGGAGGAGAGGGAAAGGAAGATGACGAAGTATTATGAATTTTCAGTTGCTAAATTTCGTTATGGATTATTGTGAATCCTATAGAGGTGAAATATTCACTTGGACATAGGTCTCGACCTTGAACTACTAAAAAAATGAAAAGAAAAGAATAAATATATATTTTTTTAAATACAAACATGTGAAGTATGAAGTAAAAATATATGAAGTTACTCGATTTAGCTAATTACGTTCTCAAATATTCATTCTTTCAGTTTCAAATGGACGGTTTTCTTACTTGAGTTTAAATTAATCAATTCTTTAGGCAGCTCATTAAATAGTACATTATGCAACTAGGGAGTAAAAGAGGACCAGTACCTCCTGGGTGAATATGCCGAGAGCGATAAGAACCCGGGAGGGGAGGGTCTTTTTCACTCCCCAGTTGCATATTATACTTTTTACCACAGCGGGACTAAAGTACGTGTCGCTGCTGCTCCCCGGGAGTTAAACATGTACTTTAGTCCCGCTGTGGTAAAAAAGTCGTAGTATGGTTTTGTTTCTGTTACTACTACTAGAGTTCTTGTGATTCTTTTGCAGATCAGAATAGTAGAATTTTAGAGCTTTGTATGAGAAAAGTTGTTCTAGATTCAAAGGGTTTCTATCAGCCCTGAAGTGACGTTTGTTGATGATTTTTAATAATTTGTTTTGTAATCTCTAAAGAAGAGTGATATTGTTCTTCCTCAGAAACCTTGGAGAGTCCATTTGATGACTTTATGTTACACATTAGGTATACCTAACCAGAGCTGTCGAGGAATAATTGAAGGGATTAACTTCTTAAAGGGTTAATCAGAGGGACCAGCTCGAACTGTTCTCAATAGATTCTAGACCAGCGCAAGACCTTTCACTAAAGGTTTGCTTTCCGTTCAGTCCTATCGGGCGTCGAGCAAGCGGTTCATTGAATCTGACACATCCGACACATAGAACACACAGACTATAATTTCCCTCCGAAACGATTGCAGATGCCCGATGAAATGTGCATGAGTCAGTGGTTCTTGGGCGTCGCGTCAACATGTCGAAAACGTAATTCATTTTACGTGCTCGGTCCTTCCCACTTGGCGATCCGCAAAAAGAGGAGGATGATCAATAAAACTCGGTGCTGCACACGGGGGAAGCAGCATCACGCCGCACGAGGAGGTACTCTCTCGGCTCTCAGCGCAGTAAAGTGGAAGAGCTGTAGGCACGTATATATCCACATAGGTACAACACACGTGAGACGTGCAAAAGAGTGAGAGAGAGAGGGAGGCTGCGAAAGAGGAGGTATCCGCGGAATATTTACGATCCTGCCGGTAGCAACATCGTGTCGCTCGGAAGCTATGTGTGTATGTACGCGTTAGCTGACGCCGCGAGAGTAGCAGCAGCTTTTCTCCCCGTCTCTCTCTCTCTCTCGCTCGCGTTTCGAGAGTTGCACACTCGCGACTATGCAGATGGACACGTATGCGTGTATCGGGGAGCATGTTGAGCACGTCGCGAGACTCGACCGGCGATCCACGCGGCCCTGCGAAGGCTGCTTTCTCAGACGCGAACTGATATCTCTGGGCTATCAAACACCCACGCGTCGACGTGTCCTCCAACGGTATGGGTATGCATGGGAAGTCGCGAGGACACGCTCCAAAAAGTGGTCCGAGATCCTAGACTCGTTTACGAGGCATTGACTCGCACATGCTCTTATGGGGGAACACTCGAGACAACTACTGCCTGGGTCTAGCTAGTGGACACCGCTCGTGACGAGTAATGAGCGAGAAAAATTGTCCTGCGTGTCTCTTGTATCAGTCATGGGGCAATGTGTGATGAGAAAACAGACGAGCTTGGAGTTGTGTCAACTTTGATGATCGATTGAAGGAAAATGAAGAGATGATTGAGATGCTCAGGTTCGTGAATAATCAGAAGGCGAGAGAACACCAAAACCAAGATGTTGAGAAGTCTTCTTGCTTTGGAAGAATATGCGATCCAGTAGGTCATTTGAGTTTTGTGGAAATGGCCCAGATCCAGAATTTTGAAAGAGAATGTTCCCAGATAATTTTCTTTGCCCAGAGAACTTCTCAGAAACCTTTCCCAGATAAGGGGTGTATAGCCACGAAGTGCTTGAGCCGTCAAAAACTGAGATATCTGGAACAGCGATGGATCTCAATCAGTTACTGTGCTACTCTAAAGGCGAGTACCTGTAGCTGTGCAAAGGGGGAGGCAAGCTGCTAGCTATTGAGAATTGGGACGCGGACACCCCAATTGCACAATAAATCAAACTGTTTATTCAAACGTTCAGGGTGCAATTATCTCGAGGAGGTCGCGCACTGCGCTCAGAAATGTTGTGGAGTTCAGGTGTGCCCGTATATTGGCTCTGGTCTCGAGGCCGGTCCATGCAGGCGAAACTGCTCATCTGCGCGCGAGAATGCAGCGAGCGCGAGATGTATACTCCCAAACAACCTGAACTGCCCTAGCCGTGACGGTCAGTTCAAGTTGTTCGGGAGTGTGCAGAGTATTTGCCTGCACGGTGGCGGATATCAGAAAACACGTGGAAATTCGAAATTTTTTAACAGAAAAAAGGGTATCGACACGAATAATGGGTGTCCCATAATTTACATTAAAAATATCGGATTCTGATTCTTGACTTTAATCGGGAGAATGATTGGAGTTTCGTTCTATACCTGAAGCCATCGAACAAGAAGAGACCTAACAATTGAGAATTCAAAAAAAATCTTCAAAAACTCGAAATGCCAGAATAAATGCACATCTTGCGGGGTTGTCTCATATCAAAAAGTTCAAATCATCGCTTACCAACGCAGTATTCACCATGAAGCTCCCCGATCTCCATCACATTTTTAATTGGGCGTTTCTTCTCATAGTTTCCCAAATCGCTAACGCTGACTCCATCTTTGCATGAGAAGCAGATAAAAGTGTACGCAAAAGTAGCACATTCACATGAATACGATACAATTTATTGATTCTGGAGATGATATCTTTCATCAGAACAAGAGGAGTTCATAACCACTTCGCTTTTTCATGGAAATAAAATCTTGGTTATTGTAGTTCATTGCCTAAATGATACATTTATGGGTCAGTTCGCGCAACCTGTTGCAGTATCAGATTTAACGAATACTTTCATTTAGTGAAAGACACATGATGTGACTTATCATCAGCCGATTTTGGCATAATTTTCGGGTACGAAATTCTGAATATGTATCAAAGCTTGTCAAATAGTGATCTGTTGAAGTGCTTCGAAGCTGGTATCTGACATGTCAAATAAAGGTTAACGGAGGGAATTCAGCTTACAGATGTTTGTTTGTTTCTTTCTCCTCCGAAGATCAGGTGATTAGTTTCAGAAAATTAGATGATACATTCATATGAGAAACTACAAAAGAACATATAAGTTAGAGAGACACATGATCATTTCACGTGTCACAAGAAATCATGGGATGAAATTGTGATCATTCGATGAGATTTTTGGGAATACAGAGAATCTTACTACAATATCCAAATCCAATCATCTGCTGAGGTATTTTATGGGAAACCAACGAATCATTCGCTGTTTCAGTCTTTATCTGAAATCGTATCACTAAAATGGATTGTGGAATTCCTTCTCAATCCTTCAAGAGCCATCTCATTCCTTGAACGGGTCCGTTTATTGAAAGCCTGAGATGGAACTCTCATTCACATACTTTCATCATAGAGCCAATCTCAATACGATGCAGTAGTATGAGTCGGGATTGAGCAGCCATCGCGGGAACGTGGCTTTGCGTCGCTGCAAAAGTCGCAACTTGGCTCATGGAGAGAGCCAAGTACACTATAACTGGTGCTCGATTGCGGCTGAAATGCAAGTGGGATAGACCTGTACTTGCGCAAGTCCCCATACGCTGGATGGGCTGTAGCAGGATACGTACAAACGGGGCATTGGTCCGCTGGCCACGATAATTCATGTCAGAATCGCCACACAACGCGGTGTACCGGGTTGACATTTGAAACGAGCCGTGCGCGACAGCCCGAGTTGCTGCTATGCGGCGCGCAGCTTCTGATGCTTCGCCACGACCATTGGTCGAGAGTGGGCCGCCTTATATAGGGTTGACAGCGCATGCAAGCGCCATTCCTCGTTCGCTCTCTCTCTTCATTCTGTTTTCTTTCCTCTCTCATCGCGGAAGAATGCATTATTTATCCATCTGAAACTGCGCAGTTGTTTATTGGGAGCAGCGAATAGAGAGCTAGTTTCAGATTTTTAATGAATTCAATGAAGCGCGCGAACATCCACAGCATGCTGTGCGTCGTGTGTCGTTCCACTTCTCCGCGACGCGATCATAGAAGCCGAAACTAAAGTGATGCGCAATTT
>JAPYYZ010009659.1:0-13952 GCA_030522705.1 Eretmocerus eremicus
TGATTCATTGACTCAATTGCGTGGGTTCACCAAACCATCCTGCTAAAAAGACTTTATAGACTCAATAAGGGATGGTTTAATGAACCCACGCATTTGAATCAATCAATCAAGTATCATTGACTATTATCATTGCAACTCTGTTGAATGGATATTTTTCATCGAAAACGGGTTTTTAGTTACAAGTAGTGAAAACAATTGAAGGAGCGATAAAAAATGTTCTATCAAATTAATTTTGACTTTCGATCGATATGATCGGGTATCTATTTATAACTCGCGGGAGGTTCAAATCATGAAGTATATATGATCGGCCTTTGCGATTCAAATTATATCGGCTAGTTTGCCGATTTTTCTCAGCTAATTTGTTGGATTTGACACATATCGAAATGGATCACTCCACTTTGACATGTGTACCCTCCGAGACTCGTTTGGTTGCGAGGATGCATCGGAAGGATTTTTGATGGAAAATCTTCATACGAAGGTGAGATGAGAAACAAATCGAAAAATTTTGATTCTAGGCTAGATGTTGATGCGTTTCGCCATTCCTTGGCAGATCTGGCTCAACCCCATTTTCTCACCGTACCTTTGTTCCAGTATTCATTAAAATGTTACAAAAGATATTTCATCGTGGCAATGCACAATTTGGTTCATATTTGGGAAACCGCACGACTGTATTTTTTAAGTGATTTTTTTTAGGCAAATTCTCAATCACTGCAACATAGTGCGAGATCACAATATGATTCAAAACTACCCGTGGAAAAAGGTATGGTACGTGGACACCGGTGCCCACGGTCCACTTATTGCATTCTTCTTAAGTTTTGTTGTTTAAGGCGAATTTAATTCTCGTTAAACAACGATGACAGCGCATCCATTAGACTCACTTTTTTCTCTCTGAAATGCTACTCTCTTGTTTCCCGAAATAACCTCCAACCCAATTACAGGATACTGTTACTCTCAATCATGTCACATAGGTGGAACTTGGGCACCGCTGCCCGCGTACCATACCTTTTGCCACGGATATATATCAACAATACTTTTTCCTAGACATCGGTTGAAAATTCTTCAAACTGTTAGTTGGGAAAACTGAGATTTCTTTAGAAAGAAAAATTGGCAAGCTCCAAAAATTTTGCGCGCATCATTAGATACACGAGTAGCGACAGAGACTCGTGCTGATGAGCCCGGAAACTATAAGCACTCGTATGTATTTGATCAATGGTTTTTGTGGCTTAACGTGTGATTATAATTTACATTCATTTTATTTTCATTTTTTGTCCAGGAACCGGGAAAGGATATAGGAAAAATAAAGCACCAGTAGGGTTCCAACAACCAATCGAGGTCATTCTGGAATTCCACTAATCGAGATCATTTCCGAGAAAAATGGAAATAATTTATCTGGTCGACTATACACTTTGACCATATTTCCCTATACTAGCGAACAATTTTCACCAAATTTCTTGAATACCATTTCGATTTGGGCTAGACGAAGATTTGATGACATCAAGTTGAACAATGGGGAACAGACATTTTGGAAAAAAGGCAGAAAAAAGTATACTTAGCCAGTTTATGATGGATTAAACTTGATGAAAAATCTGGAAACTTTTAAAGCATGTGGGTAATTTCTACAGCAGATTCAGAGATTGACTAATTTAAATTTGCGCTCAACAATATGGTGAATGCTGCTCATGTGTCACGTGACACGATAACGTTTCCAAGATGTTCATCTATCGAAACACTCATTCGCAATTCTTGAATTCATCTTAAATTGTACCCTCTCCGATGTTACGAGTGATATGTATGACTTTTATGGGAAGAATTTTCCGGAGAAAATAGCTTCTTAACCACGTGACACATGTACACCGTGCGCCATATAGTGGGGCACCAATTTGAATCTGTAAAACTTTCAAGCTCTCCTAAAAATAGCCCAGGTGCTCTAGAAATTCCAAATCTTTTTCCCCTGAATCCAATTAATCATAAACTTCCGAAATATATTTTTGAACAAAATTATGTCAGTTATACCCCATTACAAACATTTGTCAACTCATACTTCTCTTTCTACTTCTACTTCTGACTCAAACCAAAACAAGTTCTGAAAAATCTGCAAAAAACTTCTTTGATGAAGCTTCCACTCTTACAGCATCCTCTTGAATGAGTTACATTACACGAAAACGATGTATTTGACAAGGAGATTACCAGGTCATTGGGTCGTGGATGTGGCTGAAACTCTGGGAATAGTCTTCTTTCGGCACCGAAAGAGGATATCCAGAGCCGCACATGCCAAAGCTCAAGCTTTTCTGAGCTACAGCCTGTGACATTAGCATCGCCCATATAAGCCAATCTTAAAAGTCATATCTATAGATATACTAGCAATGCTAGTGTCACAGCGTGTAGCTCAGAAATGCTCAACGTTAGACTCTGCAGCTTTAGATATCATCTTTTGGAACCAATAGAAGACAATTCGCAGAGTTTCAGCTAAAACCATGACCCAAAGGCCTGACATTCTCCTTGTGAGCCAACAATTTTCGTCACCGCTTTTCCTGAACGCACACCTGGCTGTGCAATCTGGAAAACTTGAAATATATCAATCAAATCCGCAGATAGCAAACTTGGCCATCCTTGATCAGGAAGTATTCCTCTTAAGGGCAGGTCGAAGCAAATAGTTCAGGGGGCGGCCACCGCACTTACAAATTCAACTTTAATGATACTTTGCGGAGGATCAGGGTCCTAAATTAAAAAAGTGGCTCGACGGTTTGACAGTACGTAAATCAAAGAACAAAACGTGTTGTCTCTGGTCCCGATCTGACGTGCAATGAGCTCGCAATCTTGAGACTACGAATTGATGTACTGATATGACTTGAGCGCACAGCTTCAAGTGCCAATACTGTAACTCGTAGTGTCAAGATTGCGAACTCATTCTACGTCAGATCGGGACCGGTCACGAGACACATTTTGTTCTTTGATTTTTTGTTCTTAGATCCGATCTGCCCTTTAAGGGCATGTCGGAGTCCTACCCTGATTGTATGCTTACCGACAATTTCGAATTCTCAATTTTCTCGAAAAATTCGAGTTGCCCGGGCCTAATTTTCCCCTGTTCGTTCGACATATACCCAAATACGTTAATCGGACTCAAGTCGTCTCAAGGAGTGTGAAAAAATCTGCAAAACAAACTAAGAATCGTTTAGTTTGGACGTTTAAGAGCCGAGTATTCGCGATTCTTCTAGTAAGAAAGCGATTCACAGACTTCCATCAAGATCAGGCCGTGTTCCTTATCTACGTAAAATAGCCATGACTCGAATACAAATGACGAAAATCATAGCTCATTTTGAAGGCTAACTGGCGAACTTTGAGAGACTCCCCAACACGCCACAAAATTTTTCGGATGGCAAAGTCTCGCAGAGAATATACTATAGATGTGCGTAAAGGTCGACCTTGGGGGGTGCAGGCCACCGCGAGCTTGTGAAGAATTTTATTTTGGTAAAACTAGAGCAAGATCGTGTGCTATGGAGCTGTCCTCATTGAAGTTTAGCCGTTCCCGATTCCTCAGCTGCTCATGGAAACAAAATATTCTTTTAGTCAACAGTCATACTCGGGATCAAAAAGCTATAAAATGACCGACTTTGATTCCGTGTTACTATTAGAATAACGAAATTACTCAAGCTGGCAGCTCTATCCTATAAATAAATAAAATTTTCCTTATAGGTCGCCATTCATGCTGGCAACGAAGACATGGTGAAATTTCTCCTCGAGCAAGGAGCCAATCCAAATCAACCAAACGATGACCCTGCTCTGTCTTATATGCTACTTATGAAATCAACGATCAATCTCAACGTGCTAAGGCTGCTCCTGGAACACGGAGCGGATATGTATGCTGCCAACACCAACTTGCATTCGCATTCGGCCTTCCAAACAGTCGTGTACACCCAACAGGTAGAGAAGGTGCAGCTTTTCTTTGATCATGGCCTGGACCTCGGCAGATACAAGCCTGAACGTCCGTCGGATTTTTCACCCCTGCACGAAGCCATTGACCAAAACGGTAGTTTTCGTATGCTATCACTTCTTTTCGAGTACGGAGCCACGGATATTCTCGACATCGAGTTCGAGGATGAAACCGGAAATGCGCCACTCCATCAAGCCGTTCTACATGGATCTCCGGGTTGTGTGAGATTTTTGTTGAATCGTGTCATATCGTCGCCCAATTCCGATTGTCAAGCCTTCGTACCCGCCTGAAGGTTGCATAAAGTTGTTGGTAGAGGCTGGTGCTGAACTCCGTGACATTCTTGGAGAGCTTTTACCTGATGATAGTGCGGACAATTCAGATGAATACCCACAGAGTGAATCGGATAATGATGTTGAAGAGGCCGATGACGCCCACCTTTGGCTTATCGAATATTACCGACAGGGAAACCCATACTGTCGCTCAGAAAGAGCTAAACTTATTGTGAAATATAGATTATTCTACGAGAGTAAAAATCCATGTGTTACAGAACCAATGGAACATGGAAACATGGGTGGATCTGTCAAATTGCGAGACTACTACAAAGCCTGCAGAGCAGAAATAAATCTGTTGAAGAATACCCCGATTGTGCACGACTCGATCGCTTATTATGACGTGCTCGTCGCCAAAGATGAATTTGTTAAGAGCGTGAGAGACAACCGAGTGTATGAAGCATACGACAGAGAAAATATCGTGGACATTTTTCCTATCTACGGTAGAGATACATGCAAACGTTTCAAGTGTCTGAGACATGTGCACAAAATTTGGGAAAAAGCTGTCGAAAAAATCGGCCATTATCTAGACCTCGATTCGGTCGCTCATTACCCCGTACTTTGCCATATCCTAAGTTTTTTGGATAAAGCTTCTTTGCACTCTATGGCTGAGGCTTGATTAGCCGGATCTTGCCCTTCCAACTGAATTTCTGGAAGTTCTAGTGGTTCTCTTTTTTTCCAAATTCCAAGATTCAGATACTTATTCAAAGCTCAGTTTATATTATCCTCGTATTTGAGGAATACCGTGTGAAATCAGCGAGCTTTTCTTCGATCATTATTTTTTTTACTCTGTTGGTTTCTCTTCGGTATAGAATGTTGGAATATAAGCTCTGGCTAGGTTCAAAAAAGTGCCTTTGCAATGAATTGGGGGATCGAATCTTTAACGCCGTGTTTTGCGTATAACTTTGGGCTGGATCAACCGATTGGAACTTCGTGATAAATCTCCAAAATGTATTAAAGACTTGAGGAATAAACACCTCATAATGTAAGGAATAAAACCAAACTACTTTATGTAATCATGCAATGCTTAGTTCTTGATGGGCAAATTATTTATTTATTCCAGAGATGCGCAACGAAGATGTCTAATGTAGATTTGTATATATTGACCAATAAATTTTTCCATCAAGGGACAGCAAATGTAGTTCTCAAAACATTGCAATTCAGAACCATTCGACCATGCTTCCAAATCGAAATATCTACCTGAATTTTTTTAGATACTTGCGATCCTGCTTGCGGCATCTGAAAGGTAATTCATCAATCTCTCCTGCAAAACCCTCCCGGATTCACTTTGGCCGATTTTAAGGTTAGAGTAGCCAAAATTCATGAAAGCCCACAACTTTTTTGACGTATTTCTCACTTTGTCTGGTTACAATAATCTGGAGATTAATTTTGAAGTACAGAAACTTCCGTTTTTACGCGGTCCATTCGTTTCACGGAAGTGCCGCGTATAAAGAATCCGCGTAAAAAAGAAAGATTCCCAGCGAAGTTTTCACGATTTGCTTGTTTCGAAAAAAAGGGATCTCTCCGAGTCGAAAGAGTGATAATTAGAAGTCAATATGAATATCAATAAAGTACATTCGAAATTTCTACTGCGTGTTCGGAAATTGAATAGTTTTGATGACCGAGACTTGAGAAAATCGGTTACTCGATTCTGCTCCATACGTCACGTGAAATTTCCATGCAGCTTTTCGTTCGAACGAATCGCCACCTCACAGTCGCGCTTCAACTCCATGCTCCGCGTCGTCAAAGGATCCAGTTTTCGAAATTCGTCGATGAGATTCCTCCGTTCGTTTACGATTCTTGTGATACTCGCATAGCCCAAAATCCGCTACTCCTCAGCAAGTTCACAAACGATGTCTTTGACTTCGGGATCGAGGCAGACCGATGGCGTCTGCATTTTCCATTGATAGTTCTTCATTTTCATTCAAGAAACCAGCAACGGCAGACTCGTGAATATCCTGGAAACCTTCAACGCCAACCTTCTGCGCGAAAATTTCTTCAACTCATAACTCTCCCAGGATTCTTAGCATTTTTGTCTTCTAAGACGCCGCCGTGGCCTAGTGTATATAAGGTCCTTGCCTCCCACGCTGCAGGCCAGGGTTCGAGTCCCGGCCGGCACCGCTGAGATTTTTTCTCATGTGCTTTTTACGGCGGTCTCGGTGGTTCGGAACCCACCTTAAACTGTAGGTCCCCCTCACCGAGGTGAAATCGGTAGTTGGCAAACATTTTTTCTCTTGGGGGCCATTGTATATATGCGGAGATGTATAATTGACATTCTACAGAACCTATTTAGCCGTTACCAGAAGAACGAACGCATTCAACTTCAAGCTATCCTCGTAATTAGGTTCGGCGAGGAACTAACGTACGGCTCGATCTGCGTATAATGGAGGAATGCGACTAATTGCTGATCCGCGTATAATCGAATTCACGTACAAAAGGTCCGCGTAAAAATAGGAACGCCTGTATCATATACGTATTTTGAGTCTTAGAAAGCTTTGTGAGTATGCTGAAAACCCTCAAAATACTCGATGACGCACTTTTGTGTGCATGCATGTGGGCTCGGTACGCGTTGCACAAAGGCCAAGTGCGCCACATCTCACAGTTGGTTCGACCGACCCGGACATATTTCTCTGGTGTGTAGGTCACACTGCAGCTTGAATATGGGGTGAGAGCTTGCGGCGCAGTCGCACCGATGCCTTTGCTGGCCGAGACGATCGCTTGCGCCTTGCCAAGAGTGCATTTTGAGATTTTTGACACTCGGTCTGGTCCACTGTCATTTTCAAAGCCTTGGCAATGTATTTAATACTTTGGTTGTACCAAACTGAATCGTACAACTTCTGTTCCAACGTTACCTCGTGGATGGAGAGTTTGAATTTACGGCAATCACAGGTTTTATCACGAGCAATCGCGGATCTGGTCGCATGACACTAAAGAGACCAATTCATCCAAAAAACTCATTCGTTCCTCATATAACGGTGTCCTTTGTCTTCCTTCCTCTCTTGTACGACTTTCCCTCTTTTTTCTTAATGGGAAACTTGACGTTCAATCCCATTAATTATCTTCTGAACAAAGTACGATGTCTTGACGAAACTTTTTCGAAATTGAGATGCAACTATCTATTAAGACACCCATTGTAAATGTATTCAACGTTTTGAAAGGTAAACGTTAAAAATGTTGAGATGGAATATCTTTTTAGCGGAAGAATCTCATCCTCGCAATATATGGAAAGTGAAAGGGAAATGATGAATGTAGAGAACCATTCTGAAAACGAAGAAATAGAATTTAATACTCAAGGAATCCCTTATCACTATTCGTACAATTTGAATATCAACTTTTGTACAATCGGTCACTTGATTTTGGATATGAATCTGTCCAAGACACCGAAAGATTTTTCCGGAGTTTCTTTTTTCTTTATCACATCTATGAGAACTTTAGCCTCGCGCATGGCTTGGACTGCCTCCTAGAATTTGAAAAACGTTTGTTAGTAATGCAGTAATTTCGACGACCAAAATTAAGCCATTATCAATACGAACCCGAGTCGCTAGCTCTTTCAATGCTTTCTTAGATTTCACAACCTTAGCAGTGCCACCTTTGCCTTTGGCTTTCGTCCTTCGCGGTTTGAAGTCTATCTGTTTCGGTTTTATGAACTAGAATAGAAAACAATATTCATAAACATATGAGGCACTTACTGACTCAACTTTCAATTACTATACTTACCAATAATTTCTTCTTAGCATCAACTTTGTTCTGCAGAGTTGGGACGTCAATTTCAGCTATAGTACTTGTATCCAGAGGGATGAGCTCAGGTTGTATCTTATCAAGAAGAGCTTTAACTTCAGCTTCCCTTCGTTGCTTCTTGGTTTGATATGGATTCAATTCAAGCGCGTCAAAGTTAGCTTCTGCACTTCCAGGTACTAGAATTGATTGAAATCCTTTGCCGTTTCTTATCGTGTAAGGCCTGCTCGTCCTGAGCAGGATTCATGTATGTCAAAATGTATCTATCAACTGTTGAGAAAATTCAATCCAAGATCTAATGAAAAAAAAAAAAAAAAAAATTACAGAACTTCGTAAGGCGCGCGTTGCGCGCAAGCGATCGATAACCGTTCGACATAGCTCATGTTGAGGCTCATGTCAGGAGCATGTGTTAGTCAAATTTTTTTTTTGAAAAAAAAAATTCAATTCAAGATCTAATCCGAAGTTTAGATTTACGCGCGGGGATCAAAACATGTTTAGGAGAATTCGTATCAAAGATATTTGGGTGGTAAAATTCTATTGAGCATGCAACCGAATAAACAGATGACAAAGACGCATGCATTTTTATATTCATAATGTATCCATAAATAAATTTTGGGAAAATATTCCTGTCAAGAAATTGGATCTGTCAATTATCTTAGAAATCCCATCGTAGACCGAAAGATATTCGATCGCGAGTAAGCGCATGTACTCGTATTTGTTTAGAAAATTCTACTCAAATCTAATTTAAAATCCGAGTTGGCTCGCGGAACATACTCGCAACTCAAAGATCGATACATTTTCATCAGAACTCATATCAAAAGGGGAGAGAATCTGTCCAGTATCTCAAAAATCATACACTGGCCTTGGTAGAAATCTATTCCATTTTCTTTGTTTTGGTCAGTTATAGCGATTTCGATTCGCTTAAGACTATAATATGGCTAGAAAAGTTGTCCATATTTTCGACTCAATGAAATGGTATCCACGTCCAAATTATGACCATAACTTATGCCTCCATCTCATGGTCATAATCGAGACAAATTATGCCTATGAACGATATTTTCTTCCCATTCTCATCATGGCTATAAAATATGCGTAATCCTTATCGAAACATTTTCATCGGCGGAATTATAGACATTTGATCGCCATAAAATTAATTAATGCCTGAAAAATATTTTGAGCATTAACATTCGATATCTCTTATGCATACGATTAAGAAATTGGATTAGTTAGGAAATAGATTTGGAAGAATCGTCAATATGGTCCTTTATACCAGCTATGTTATCATCGGGACATCCCAAAGGCTTGAATAAATACGGCAGAGCGGCTCTAGAATCGAATCTGTGCAGTAGTGGACAGTCTGAACGGGGTTTACAAATTGCGTACGAAATTTTCAGTCAATTCCGTACCTCCGGTGTGCCGCTACCCTGTGAACTCTATCGCTTGATAAAATGCATTTTTTCGTAGTATTTGATGTCATCAGGTGAAACATGTGCGGGAAAGAGTTCACGATTAGTCCCCAAGTTGTGAGAGCATTTTTATGGCGAAATGTCCATTCCGTCTCTGTCAATTCCGTCCCCCTCTCGGCCCCTTAAAACATGCCGTAGTTTTCCCTGAGATTCATCTTGGGCTATGTAACTCTGGATACTTGTCCTGGTGCCCAAACATGTGAGAATTAACTCTCTTAACTACCCGAAACTCATTTGGGGCTGAAATAATTTTTTTATTCAAATCACACCCGTGGACATTTTTGGTTTCGAAAAATCCCTTTTTCCGCGGAATCACTCATATACGCAATCATACAGAGCTAAAACTGCTTGCCTTGAATTTGCTTCATGTGCAAACTGAATTCTTTTATATCAATTAAATAAAATACTAACTATGTATAAATATAGCTCATCGAGAGTTCCGTGTCGAGGGAGTACGATCTGTATCCTTTTCTTTGAACTCTCAAAAAGCTGTGCCTGAAAAAAAAAAATTGTTCCAACTTCACTATTGCAAAATTCGATGGTGTTATTCTGTGAAATGATGATTATTGAAAGAACACCCAGGTCACTCTCTACGCGCTACGCTTATAGCTGGGGCCACCTCGTACAGAACCATGCTCAGCGAGCTCGTCGGCGAGTGACCTGGACGCTTTTTCCATCATCACAATTTCACAGAGGAACGTCAATTAATTTCGCTAAATTGAAGATGACGCAGCCCTTGACCCTTAGGGTACAATTTTTGAGGTTCCAAGGGAGAAGATACGAATTAATTCCGTTTACGCGGAATTCGTGAGGATGTATATATCAGGCATTTATTTCAATAAATACAAAAGGATACAATACGCAAATGAAGTGTGTCCGGGATATACACTTTTAGTTAGGTGGAAAAGCGCATTTGAAGTCATGAATTGATGACCGAAAATGTGCCAAGTGAGCCCTGATTAAAATTCCACCATCCGCAATGATACAGTGGCTCACAGTGGCTACCCGACCTTCAAGCAGACGGGAGCTGTGGATGATGGGAGTGGCGATGGATTTGTCCAGGCACGAACTGAGTCTGCAACTACTTGGTGCTGTATCGCGCTTGACAAGAGTGAAAGGTGTGAGGGTGCGTGATATTTTGATCAAGGCCCAAGACTTGCTGCGTGCTGGAGCAGACCCCAATGAGCAAAATAAAAGCAAAGGTGACACGTGTTTGCATCTCCTCGCGCGCTACAATGTACAAAACGCTGCAATTATCGACCTAATCCTATCGACTGAAGGAGCATCACCCGATATCATAAACAATAGAGGGGACACGCCTTTGCATCAAGCCGCAAGTTCATCTTCGAAAACTACATACTTGGTCGAAAAATTGATCGCAGCTAAAGTTGATTTGGACAAGAAAAATTCGCGCGGTATGACGAGTCTGCACTATGCAGCTTTGCGAGGAAGAACGGAGGTCGTTCGGCTTCTACTCGCAGCAGGCGCATCGCCTCATATCGTAGATAATCGTTCGCGCACTCCTCTACTGCGTACCGTGGAAAAAATTTCGCCGAGTACTTCTGAGCGATACACAAATGTAGCTCGACAGCTGATCGCAGCTGGAGCAGAAGTGATCGCGCAAAATAAAGATGGTGACACGTGTTTGCATCTCCTCGCGCGCTACAATGTACAAAACGCTGCAATTATCGACCTAATCCTATCGACTGAAGGAGCATCGCCCGATATCATTAACAGTAGAGGGAATACGCCTTTGCATGAAGCCGCAAGTTCATCTTCGAAAACTACAATCTTGATCGAAAAATTGATCGCAGCTGGAGTTGATGTGGACAAAAAAAGTTTATGCGGTAGCACGAGTCTGCACAACGCAGCTTCGAAAGGAAGAACGGACGTCGTTCGCCTTCTACTCGCAGCAGGGGCATCGCCTCATCTCGTAGTGGATTCGCGCACTCCTCTACTGATTACCGTGGGAGCGATTTGGCCCTCGAATTGGCGGAATGAATCTGAGCAATACAGAAATATCGCTCGACAGCTGATCGAAGCTGGAGCAGATGTGAATGCCATGGATCGCTGGGGCTCCACGATTTTGCATCGTGCTTGTCGATCTGGAGACGACGGATTGGTCCGATTGTTGCTGTCGCATGGAGCTTCGATCACTCCGGTCGACCAGAAAGGAGAAAATGCTCTAACGCTCGCAGCGTACTCTCATAATACAAATGTGGTGCTGCAGCTGATCCACGCAGGATGCGATATCAACTACTATAATAACATACAAAAACCGCCTGACCGGTTCTCTAACTCATCAAGGACTGCCCTGCAAGTAAGATCTCTATATATTCATCATTTACTCACTCATTGAGCTTTCAATCCAATATGCCGGAATTGCTTCATTGCTGAAGAACATTTTTCATCAGTAACTATTTCAATCGATATCAACTTTTAACAAAAATACAATAGATAATTCAGAGACGGCAGCTCCATCCCTGCTGAAAATAATTTCCTGGGGTCCCTATGGGATCCGACTGAGACCTTGACCTGGAAAGACGCCAGATTTAAATCATCCCTGAGACTGAATATCTGCGAGACGATTTGCAGATTAACCCTTTGGCTCACAAACTCGAGTTAACTAGTCCAAACGAATCGGTCTGTAGTGCACAAGAACAAGCTAACTCCTCCTAACATTTTCCATCATAACTTTTGACTGGTTGCGTTTTGAGATATGTGCGACGTCGCAAATTAAAGCTGAGAAAATTTGCTCGGAGAATAGTTTAGCCAGTTTTTCAATGGTTTGTTGCTTGCATGATGAAAATGCTATTGAAAATTGGGAAAATTCATCTTAAGTGCGCATTTTCTAGAGTAACTTTGATATTTTGAAACAAAGTGAAAAACATGCTTGAATCAAATTGAAATCACTTACTCGGGGGTTTTCGAGTTGGAGAATCCGAATAATCTCTTAAAAAATTGAAATTCAAAATGGCGGAATCAAAATGGCGGATTTTCAGCCTGATGAGCGAGATGATGAGGCATAAAATAGTACATTGTGTAACGAGCGAGGAATAGTCGCCGATCGCGCACAAGGGCGCGTTGGCGCTCGAGCGGTATAGCGAGAGCGCCATGCGAAGCCCGAGTGCCCAATAGGCAACTTAACCTCACGCGTTTCACACTATTCGCTCCGGTCAAGTTAACTCCGCGCGACCTCTGCTGGCTGATTCGAGCGTGAGAAACCGGGGAACCCACGCACACACTCGACCCTTATATCACACGTATATAAAGATGCAGTGGCACACATGAGCCACCTACAATCGAGTCCCCCGTTGGCTGTTGCCGCTCTCGACCGCCGCGAGCGCTGCACATCAGATTTTTGACGCCCTAGTTTTCATGGCCGGAGCGAACACTTTGTATCACCAGGGCGAGGAATCGCCGATAGCAACGTTACGATGTTTTTCATTGCGCAACGTTGCCAAGGGCTGCCGTGGCGTTATTTTTAGGCTGGTATAAATAGTCGTGAGTGTCGATACTCAAGTGTCCAATTCGAGGGTGAGGACACTCGAGTCGGCGAGGGCCGAAATGCGAAACGAGTTCCCCATCTAGGTTGCGGTGTGGTTTGATAAGTTTCTGCACACCAGAAGGCAAGCTGATTTGAGCTGATGCGAGATGAGAATCTGAGGCAGCAGCCCAGATCCAGCGGAGTTTTCTTGTTTTTCCGATTTTTCAGATCAAATTATTCTCCGCATCAGACTAGAATTGTAGTGATGAGTGATGCGAGCGCTTGCTAGCTCGTGATTTTGCATAGTCATGTATGTACAATGTTTGATGATAATAGGCGTAGATCAACACTTTTGAATTTTCATAATTTTATGGAATTCTTCTGATGATCTTGACCAGGAAAACTCCAGAAGATTCTGACGTGTAGATTCTCCTCCACAACCGTCAAATGTATGCTCTTAAATAGATGCTGTTCAAGGACGTTGGAGAACACCTTGTCTTTCCACATGAATGTGTGAACTTTGAAGACTTTATGGAAAAAGTTTTTGGGTTTGCATTCATGCGATTCGGAGCATGGCAAATTCCACAAAGGCCTATATACCAAAGATGATACGGATGTACGTACTTTCAGTGAATCTTATATGGGAAAGATTCATTGAAAGTAGTAGAGTTCCATCCAAACCTTGTTTCTCTTTAAATTATCTCAATCAATCTTTGCATGAATCTTCGTCCCTCTTCATTCTCTGAGTGAACGAACATTTTTGTGACCACGCTCAGCTTCTCTGATGCACAATATTGTGCCAACAACATTGTCCCATGACAACAACACTCCATTTATCATCACACTACTGATGTAAGTTATCATTCGCTTCTCCACTCAGCATATCCTATTCACAAGGTCTCAAGGTTCTGAGAGCTTGAGTGGTCCAGTCAAAGAAATTTAGTCATTTAAATAATTGAAAATCTCAATAATTATAATTACCTATTCTATCTTCTATCTTGATT
>JAPYYZ010009688.1:0-13308 GCA_030522705.1 Eretmocerus eremicus
ACGGCCTCCTATCGAATTCTTGCCAGATTTATGCATTCGCGAAGGTCTTGATCGTTTTCAATTTTGGCGTTATTGAGGATCGTGATGTTCAATGCATATATAGTGATCAGAATACATTTTCAAGATCCACCTTAGAGTTGGATAATGTATCAAGTCGGTAGTTTGATCTATACTGTTTTGAGTCACGCTGAAATATGCTGATTCGGCAAAAGTACATTCCTACGATTAGATGAGTGGCCTAATGGACTCAATTCCTCTTATACTAATTTTTTCTACAAAAATTCAGTGAGTCACAGGAAATTTTCTGGGACGAATTTAATACGAGGGATGCAAGATGATAGCAGCCTTGTGAGTAGTTACAGCCGAGTTTGGTAAGACATCACCTAATTGCTTCACCAGAGTGTGACTCGAATTCTTGGGCACAAGATCACATGTTATTAGGGGAATATTTGGTCAGAAGAATATCCTTTTGACTTATTGTAGACACATCTGCAGACAATGCAAGGTACATATTTGTTTGTAGTTCAATGGCTCATGCTGTTCAGTTTGCATTGCTTGATTCACTCCATTCAGTGTGGGTTTCTATCCGTTTAGCTGTTGTCTGGCTTGGGAGGCTTTGAGCTCAAACTGTGTGAATCGCATTCTCACAACATAGTCTCCTACGTAGAATTAGTGAGATTCATTGAGAAATTAACGCACCCATGTTCAATCAATCCAAATTTAACATGCGGTGCACCGATGTTCCAGTGAATCTAAGTCGATAGCTCAGAATAAAAAGGAATTATCAAAAATCTTCACAGTAGAAAAAAACCATCCGAAATTCTGTGGCGAGAAAAAATTATCGGATATTTTTCTGGCGAAGAAGGAATTATCCAAAATTTTCTGGCCATAAGGAACTATCTCAAAATTGCGTGATTGTAGAAAGCCTTCCACAACTACACAGTTCTTGGCCTTTGCTCTTTCGCCAAAACACTTTAGACAGTCCCTTTTTTGAACAAGTAATTTCTCTTTAAACACTTCGGAGTGACATTTCACTCGATTCGAGTGAAAAGTCACTCTGATGTCACTCCAAAATATTTAGAGAGTCTCGATAGTTCCTTTTGATTTCTACAATTAGACAGTTTTTGGGTAGTTTTTTTTTCACCAAAGAATTTTGGATAGTTTTTCTTTGAACAAAAAACTTTACATAGTTCTTTTTGACCAAAAATTGTTGGATGGTTCCTTCATTGACAGCAAATTTCGAGTAGTTCCTTTCCTCTCTGAAGATTTTGGATAGTTCCTTTTTACTCTGAACTAGCGAAGTAATTTATCAGACAAACCCACTCGGTTTTGAAAAAGTAAACCGACAAGACTCATGTTCTCCTATTACACATGATCCTGAATTCAGCTACAACATTTTCAAGTTCAGTTCTTTGGAGCCCAGTAGTTCGTTTGCAGTGGCCACTAGGAATCTGAGAATTCTAATGAGTATCTGGATTCCCCAAGAATATTTCCGAGTAGTGAATAATCATGAATCATTTGCGCTTTTAAAGCCCACTGATTTTTGCATTTTTTTTATTCATCACCCAAACTGTTTCTATGAATCAGGGACACGATTTTCTATGACTTGAAGATGATTTGAGATCCCAAGGTAAAGAGAGTTGAATTTCTATGCAGATGAATAATATTTTCAAGAGATAGCTGTTATATCTCTAGATTCTTACTCTACGATTAGGACTTGTTCACAAACCACGTAGCCTGTTTCTTACGATTTTTCAACACCATTTCCTCTTCTGGGTCCAGTTTTAACTCATTCTGGCTATCCACTGAAGACATCCCAAGGCCCAGAACCCTCTACCTGAAGTGTCTTGTGGATAAGTCTTTTTGAAAACTCAGTAGACATGCCCTCCAATCTTCAATGAGAATATCGTGAATATTTTTAAAACCCCGCAACAGAACTTGAAACAGAAGTAAATCAAGGAGTCGATCAAATCTGCTTCATCGACTACCACAACCTCGAGCACAACTCACTCCAGGGAAGTCCCACCTTCCTCATTAGCGGAGTCTCACTCAGCCAGGCCCCACACCAGCACCAAGTCCTAAAAATATTCATGCAACGACAGAACCTGGCGCGGATGTCCATCGCGGAGGGACGTGATTGTGAGATAGCACGGTCTCGCTTCTCCTTCTGCACGCAGTAATCACGGCTCCGGCAGGCCCTCCAGTCGCGAATAAAGTTATCCCGCGAGCTGCAGAGAGTGAGAGAGAGAGAGAGAGAAAGAGCGCACACTGGCTCGAGTGGCTCTCGCGCAGCGTGAATTTGTTGCGAGATTTATAGCGCTCGCGGCCGCTCTCTCGCAGAGTCGAAGAAGAAGCCGCGGCGACTGCGGAGAGAAGCTGCTGCCGTTGGCTACTGCTACACGGGAGCATGTCGAGAGAGAAAACCGAGCCGAGAGCAGAGCAGCTCTGCTGCTGTATTGTTGATAAAGTCGGGCGGTAACTCATTCAGCGCTCTGTCACGCGAATCTGGCGCGCCACTGCTCAGACCTGCAGCGTATCGCGCTCCGTAATACCTCCATACACGTACGTATATAAGGTACAGAGGCAAGGAGAGCGCGAGCGACATGTACCAGTAGCTCAGAGCGAGATGAAACGGCGTAGGAAGGCGGCGCGCACCTGACGTGTGCTTCGGCCCTCGACGACGACGACGACGACGACCGTCATAGCGACGGCAGCCGGGCAGAAGCTCGCCAGACGCTCTGCTTTTCTTCGGTCGCACTCTCTCGCAGAGTAGTTTGCCGCAATAAATCTCGCTGAAAAAACACGAGAGCGACGCGCAGTGTATACTCCGGCCCCGCCCCTGCAGCGTCCGTCTTGTTCGACTCGCGCGGAGAGCTGACGCGCGAGCCTCCGTTTTATCCCCCTGACTCACGAATCGAGTGCGCGATATAGCTCGGATCGGCATCTCGACAGCGTCACGTAGACTACCGCGATGGATCGCCGTACTTGTGTTACGCGATTGATATCCGCAGCGCGGGAGGCAGGAATTTCGCGAATCGGACCGAGTGCTCGGGATTTGCTTACACCCGCGCTGCTCTCTTTCTCTTTCTCTCTCTCTCTCATCTCTCTGACGCAACGCGAGCGATCGAAATAAAGCTCCGCGGCCAAGATTTATTTTTCCAGAGCGAGGCCCGCGCAAGTAAGCCACTCGATACGTGCTCTTGCTCATTGATACGTCCTGGAAATATTTGCCACATCGAAACTGCCTCGGAAACTGCGTGGATCACGATTGGGGAGGAGACTCGGGACGACCTCGTTGACGTTGACAAGTTTATCCAGAAATGTTCAAATTTTTCATGATGGCTCGAGGATCTGGGAGTTTCAGTACAAATAAAGATCTCAAGATTGAAACGTATGACACGCAGAGATGAGTAATTTCAATCGCCGATAGACGATTTTTCAATGACGCTGCGGCGACGGAGCCTCGAAAAATATCAGACCGCGACGCGTGAGAGACTGCCGACAAATGATACATCCCAATTAGTCTTGACATTTCGAATGGATCATCGTAATGTAACAGATGCGGGATTAACGACTCAAGTCGACCGCGACCCCATATCAAATTTCTCGATTCTTCCTCTACTTTAGACATCAAGCCTTCGCTGAGAAGTCTTGAATTGATTAAATTCTCAAAAGAAAACTCGCTCAAAGACGGAATCCCGGCCAGCGACACTCACAAATAGACCCATCTCTCAGAAGCTCTGATGAATCTCGAATCGACGATACAATCTCTCGCGACGCGCACATATGATTAGGCTCGGAAAAAAAATCCGCGGCGCTGCAGGCGTGTGGCGCCCACAACTGCGATCGGCTGCTAAATAAAAAGGGCCCCGCTACAATGCTCATAATCGGTCCGCCCACCCTCCACCGCCGCGACCATTCTCCGGCGATAATACGGCAGCTCGGGGCGATTAATTACCGCGCGACACCTGCATCAGTCCGGGGAACCTCTTATTCAGGCCGCTGGCCGAGAGCGTTGCCGCAATTCCTCATATCGCGTTATACACCCCGTCTTCGTCTTTGGCTTTCCGAGAGCTGCAGCTCTGGACGTCTTGCAGTGATGTATACGCCGTCGCGGCCCTTTTGATGCATTGGTCCTCGGCGTCGCTCGCGTTGGCAGCGAGCGCCTGCAGCCGACGTCGGCCGCAGCTGCGACGTATAAGCGACGTATATCTGGCCTTTGTCATAACTTTCGGCCCGTCTCCGGGAGAAGGCGGTATATACTGGCCCCGACGCCGCGGCCATCGCTCCGAGATATATGGTCGATGGACGAGCCCAGATCCCGACGCTCGATATCTCGAGGCCTTATCGTTTATATACTTTACGCGTCCTGCGCTCGATCAACCAGTGAAAGAGTTGAGGGAAATTCTCGGGTCCTTTTATTGCGTTTGTGGAGTTCCTGGATCGTAATGATATCGTAGTGTCAGAAACCAACGCAGGCGTGGAGTTATGGAGCTCTTGTACCTCACAGAGGAATTGCTCTCGCCAAGAGCACATGTACGTTTCTATTTTGAGCGAGATTAACGGCAAATATTGGGTTACTACCGCGAATGAGATAGATAAAGAGGTCATTGAGTTACGTAAATGATCGGATGATCGACGACTTTGGCATGCGACGAATCGCTTATACTCGCAAGATCATAAATTGGTTCAATCAAAATTTGATTATCTCGATCCTGACGATAAAATGTGTCGTTAGTCTTTCGATTATTTCATCATTTCGCTATACGGAATTATTATTACAAGGTCTACAATTATGAAAAAACGCCTTTTTCCCCAGACCTCATCTGAGCAAGACGGCCGATTGTCACGTTTAGATAAGCGGAACAATGAGACGAGCCGACTTATTTGTTCTTCAAGCTCGTTATATGTAACCAGGTCCTTGTTCGCTTTGACAATCGATCGAGCAATCGATAATACAGTCGTCGGCCGATGTCGAGTTTACCGAACCAACTAACCCATCATTACAATCAGACGTCAAACTCATTATAGACAAATAGTTGTTTGAATTTGCTCGATTAATCTTCGAACTGCGACCAAAATTTCCAAGCCCCCAATAACCCTCGCGCGCGCTATTTTTGAAATCGCGTCAAATACTTATAAGCGTGCCGATCTCGCTGAAATTAATTGCGAGCCAAGCTCCAGAATAGATCGCCGATAAATTAATTCCCCGCTCGCACTGCGCGTTCCGCAAATCATGCGACGCTCCCGACGACCGGCCTCGCCCACTCTACACGCGACCCGAAACACCTATCTCGCGCGTCGCGTCGATACATACTTAGCATCCCATCTCTACATACGCATTACCTCGTTCGACCGTATACACTTGCACACTTGCGCGGAATCGGCTATTTTAGAGGCGCGGTGCATTTCGTCGAGCGAGCCGCGCTCTCGGCTGCGCTAATTTATCGCGCTCGTCGCTTAGCGACTACTCGCGAGGCGGGGCCGCGCGATTCCGCCAAATCGGCCGGGAGTCACTTCCGGCGCGCTCGCAAATATATACACAACTACTCTCGTTAGCGATCTGACGTGCGCAGGACTCGAGTCGCGCGCGCGGATGGCCGTATTTATGAAGCTGGATATCAGCGCGGCCGCATCGCTATCGGGGATCGGGTCGTCTTTGTTGCGCCGAGTTATGACAGTTGCGGCGAGCGAGCGAGAGGGCCGATTGTTCTCCGGAGAGAATTATTCAATATGGGAGCTCGCTGACGAAGACGAATGCCGAAGATGAGAGCGCGGCGATAAGAAACGGCGCTCCTCGCAATGTGAGTCTCCGCGGCCTTCGCCTGCCACGGCTATCTCATACTTATTGCATGCAAATTGTCCGCCCCGATGCACTGCCGCGCCGCCGGCCGCCGAAGCGATGCTAATCCCGCTATGCGCACTCGCCCGCAGTACAATGTACGTCGAGGTGCAGTATGGGTGCATGCACGTCGTGTGTATATTCGTGTATGAGAGCGCAAGACGCGCCGATGATGAATGGCCGAGCGTGGGCTCAAACTGCGCCGCGCAGCGATATTCTGTGACGCGAGCCTCCCGTGCATGCCTCCGCCGCACCGCTTCTGCGTGTTGTCCATTGTTCTACCCTAGTTTGCACCATTTCGATCTCAATTCGAGGCTATGATCGGGTGCAGATCTCTCAAGGATGCCCGATACGACGGTGGACGAATGTAAGTGCGTAGACTGACATTCCGAGTTAACTCTTTAGAACATACGTACGCGGTTTACCGTTTTTTGTTTTTTTTTTTGTTTCCGAATTGAATATTTGGATCTTGAGAAGATCAATTCTGTCTACTCCTGATCGCGATTGCCTTAATACATCATTCATTTCAAAGAGTCAAACAAAACCTATCTGAAAAAACGAGGTTTCGCCTTCAATTTGCTTCCTCGAATCCAGGAATCAGAGGAAATGAAAACGTTGGAAAATTGAAGAACAAAGCATGCGATAAAGTTGATTCAAACATACCATTTGTGCCATTTTCAGACCTATGTAAATCATTAAAAAACGAAGCTATCCAGAGTATAGTCGATTTCATTAAAAGCAGAGTTGACGAAATACATGCAAAATCTATTTTCAATTTTACTATTCACAGTGCAAAAAACCCTGATTCTACAAAAAACGATTGGGTAGAGAAGTCACTTTCACTATCACTAGAAGTAAGGGGAATCACTATGATTTTTCAGATTCATCATGCCGTGTAGGGTTCATAAAAGGCTCAAGATGTCAATGTGGTTTCAAAGATCGAGATTTGAATCATCTTTGGCAATGAGATCAGAACAAAATTCAACGAGAAACTTTGCTGAAGTTCCTACATACCCTAGGCTATACAAGACTTCTGAACTTCATAAATGTATGCAAAACCAGGTGTAAGCACATTCATACGTATTCGGAAAAAGTTACAGGTTTAGACCCCCGTGCAATTACTGCCTGAGATATATTTTCCAAAATCGATGTACTTATTATTTCTTATTATTTGTATCCTCAACGTGATAATTAGCCAATGATTATATTTGCAGCATGGTATTTATTTGCAGAGCGACCTTCAAATTGGTTTGAATGCTTAGTAAAAGGAAAGAAAATAAAAAACTTCAATTGACAATATCATGAATGAGGATTAAATGAATGTTTCGATTAAAAGTTGTGGCTAAATATATGCAAATGTATCCGAAAGGTATGATATCCATGAGCACTACTTCAAACTCTCATATCATGCTCCCATTCCATCGAAAGAAATCTTGCAAATAGCATTTCAAAGAACAAAACAAATAATGACTTTCCTTGTTTTTAGATACATTTTCCAACCTATCTCAACAGCTTGAGCTTCTGGTGAAAATTAGAGAAATGTTGAGGCATCGACCCTGGTAGAAAATGGAAATAGAATTGGCTAAAAATGGGCCAAAACTGGCCAATTCCTGGTCTAACTGGCCAGAAATCGGCGATTTATATCCGATTTCTGGCCATCTCGCATTCGCTTTTCTACCAGGGCGGAACTGAAGATAGTCTAATTCTGACAACAGCATTTCAAAGTTCGGAATAAATGAAACGTGCAGCTATTTCTTGATCATTTTTTGCTTCTTGCAAGTGTAAATGTGAGAGCTCTCAAATTAGAAACAATTATGAGTTTAAACGATGAAAAACCACGATTTTCCCTATTTTGAAAACTCTTGCATTTTTACTTCCGCCGAGTAGAAAAACTGTAAAAGAGCTTCACATAGTAATGTTTTCAAACTTAAGGATGCTTTTTCAAGGATTGGTTCATCATCACATCCGGAAAAATTACAAGTGACTACATCGTTATTTCAAAATTTCTCTGAACTTCACCAGAAGCTCTATCAAGCTGTCAAGAGGGATCGGATAATTTATCTGAAAACAGGAACAGTTAGCATTTTCCTGTACTTTAAAATGGTTTGTGAAAAATTCGTCTAGGTTGTATATAAAATGGGAAGTAAGGGATGAACATTTGAAGTTGGACTCATGGATATCCTACTTCTTGAGAACTTTTGCACGGTACTGTGTATGTTGAGACCAGATATCCCGTCCATGTGCATTTTGACCAGGTTTAGTTTGGACAAAATATCTAGGGCTTTGTGCGCAGAAGGGTTACGAAAATGGTAGGAGGGGCAATAAAAGCGGAGAAACAATGTGGGTTTACGCGACTTGTACGTATATTGGTTCCTCGTGGTATTCTTATGGAGCGTAGTGATAATCTCCACCTTCCATTACGACGTAACAAGGTAATGAATGTAAAAAGAAGCTCTTCCTCACGAGTTCGAAAAAACAAAATAAAATTCTTATTCAGAAACTGGTCACACACTTCGCTCAATTTAATAGATACAAGATAAATTCGGAATTCTTATGTCAGCGCCTGTTATCGACTCTTTCATGAAGCTATATCTATTTACTGGCCAAATTTCATTATTAATTGGTGCTTTCATTCAAATGTATTAGACGTTTAGCAATGGCTAAAGTGTCTATTGATTCTATCATGTTGAGACAAAGATAATATTTCGTTTCCATTGGAAGCCATTCCGGGTAGTCGATTAATGTTTTTCCGAGGACAGTTTAATCGCTGACTCGTCTCGTGTATTCAAACAGATGGGTCTTGACTCTTTTGATGTATACGGACAGAAAATTACCCGACGAATTTATGAAGGCAGGAGGGGGAGGGAAGCGTAACGTTTCACGATGATGAAATATTGACCCAGAGCTCATAAATTGTGGGCCGAAATTCCGAGTAATCAAATTGTCTAATTTAAACGCAAATGTCTCGGGTTCTAGCGTCATATTCTGTATGCGATCTCCCACGTATCGAGTCGATAAATTTGATCCGCTGTCAAAAATCGTCAAGGTTAATCAGAACTCGAGCCAAGCAGCGGCATCGATTCAAACCAGCTCCTACTTATACGAGCGAAGAAGTCTCATTAATTTGCGCGCTCGAAATTTATAAGGCGCGCACCTATTGCGGCCAAGATCGACGATATCGAGCTTGTTTTCGTGACGAAATTCATCCGTTCGTCGATACGTCGTTTCCTCGATTCCCTCATCGCTTTTCTCAAGCGGCCAAACTCGGCTCATTACTAATCATACGAACAATGGGTGGCGTTTAAAAGCACATTCAAAGACGCATCTACAATATGCATATGAAATTTTCGCAGACCCCGTGCGCACGGCCCTTCGAGTTCCTCGCGCCCAGTATTATTCAAATCGAGCGCGTGTAACCCAAACTAGTTCGACCTGCGACCATACACAGAAGACACCGTCCCCTCGACAGGTCTCGCAAGGGTTGGAGCATCTCTCGGGCAGTAATCCGCGTATTCATGGCCCTTTTTACATCCCTTTGCATTCGCTAGTCTTTCTCAAGCACCACTAAATAAAACGATGCGCGACCACAACAAGGACTCCGAGTCGCTCCAAACGAGGCGCACTAGAAGAAAATCGGTCATTGCGGAACGATGCAATTTCGAGAATAGCCATCTATAGTAATGGAGTATACGTCGTCGGCGAGAAAAGCGTCGGATGTGACGGGGCTCTTTCGGGGGATGTGAGTGAAGGAGAGTGGCGTAAGGGGGGGTTGGACGCGAAGGGGAAGCGAGAAACGAGGCTGGTTACATTGTACGGATCAGGGAGCTCGATAGCGTGCCGAAGTCGAGGCGTACGGCAATAAATCCATTTTTCGTGAAGGGTCGAAGGTAGAAAGCGAGCGAGCGAGAGAGAGAGAGAAAGAGCGGAGGGGCGAAGGAGCAACGAGCGGAGCGAGGCAGGGTCTGATTAGCAGCCTGACTCGGCCGTACAGGATGACAGCCAGTGAGTTATAATATTGCCCATCCATCTATTTATCTACTCCATCGCTCTTTTGCCCCTCGCCCCGCGCCACATCCCTCCCCCACTACAGCTCGCTCTCATTCTCCTTCTCCTTCTCCTCTCCTCGAGAACTCGTCCGCTCTTTCGGGGCCGTACTACCAGAACTCGCTGATTTCTTTCTTCGTCCCCTCTACTATCTGCTCGACTTTTACAGAGGATGTTGTTGTGTCATTCAACGCATTCGAGTATTACGCTTTATGGGAACTCGCCACTCTCGAAGATCATCGCGAGAGCGGTCTCGATCGCGAATGTACCCCAATTCGTGCACTGCGAGCGTTATTAATTATGTCTCCTATCGATAATTGAAGGCATGATTTTGAAGGAGAGGGGGTTTCCTGTCCCTAGGAAAACAGCGGCAAAGGCGACCCCTTGATTTAGCGAGACGCGCCAATTACGGTGTGCCGCGACCAGGGCGACGAAATTTGGTGTAGGTATTTAATGAGGCAAAACGAGTTGTGGTATAGATCCGAGGTTCTGGTGCCGATCGGTCAAGTCCAGACATAATTAGATTTTTTCTGGAGCGCAGGGCTTACAATTTGTATAGCGCCGTTGGTGGTTTTGGATTTTTATGACTTCCTTCGCCGACTGACGCCGCCACTCGCGATGCTGACGTATAGGGAGCCGCGCGCATCCTTTGTACTCCTTTTGATGATCGCCTTCCGAGTACGCGATGATCGGGGTTGCCGGGCTTCTCTTAGGCTCATAGCCCAATTCTGGAGAATCGATTTCGCAACTTCCCGTCTTTTGAGCGAGCGAGCCCTCAAGATCGATCAGGTGGCGCGAGAGAGGTATAAGTATCGACGAGAGCAACCCAACAATTTTAACCCTTCTCCTGCCCGATGTCTAATGCGCCCTCATTAGGAGGGGACGAAAGAGGAAGAGTGGTAGAGGGTGGGAGGATGAACGGCAAGAACAGATAAGCTAGATCAGCTATAGAGATCTTGACCAATTGAAAGGTCCAAGAACTAGCTTTTGAATTGGGAATGTAAATTTTTTTATATTGACAACTGATGCTTCTCAAAAATGCCAGAATGAGGAATGAAATGAAGTATATAAGTAAGTAATTGACGGATGACATTGTGGGATTTATGGAATTAAAGAGCGCTTGCTGCATCGCTTCGACACATTCTATTACTATTTGCTTGTGTGTTTTTCCCGGATAAGGTGGGTGTGGGGATACATGTAATATAGAATAAACTTCATCTTCTGTTAATTCAAGCCATTCTTCACCCTCACATCCATTGCGTAATCAATGACCATCGGATTACTGTTTTTTGACTACTTGAAAAAAATTTTTTTAGCAGTTAAGCAACAGACAAAACCCGAATACTTTTTAAATTAGATTCTTCAATTCCTATGGATGATTTGTTTATTGGATACGCAGAACCGAAATAGATAGAAATTGACTGCGTGGTCCAATTCCTTTTAGTCAGGCACCTGTCTCAAATATTACTTTATCGTTTGCATTCAAATCCTCTGTCAGTTCTAATTTTAATTTCTGCCGAGGAAGACAAATTCTACACGTTACACCCTCCAATTCTTTCTGTAACCTTCAGACTTCAGAAATTCATCGGAAATTTGATATTCATTGGTGAATTGGTGTGGGATCGAATCTGGAAGAAATCGATTCAGAATAATTTTAACTGATGGAACCCATGTGACGCGATCATAACTCACCGCGAGTCAAAGACATAACTGATACCTCGTGAAGGAGCCGTGCACAATCACGAGTATATTACGAATTCCAGCTCTCAGTAACTCGAAAGGAAAATTAAAAGCGGTCCGGGCCCAAATCATAAATTGAGCCGTCTCCCACGGCGCGCGGTGGCGTCAGCGACGCCCGAGCTCAAGCTCGCGTCCACCCAAGCTCTCCCGACGTCTTTATTATTTATCTCGCGCAGCATGGCCAGCTTGGATTGGTTATACCCTCTCACAAGCGCGTATCCACAGGCGTTACCCTTGCCCCTTAAAAGCATTAGAATCCATCGGCTCGCGGTCGCGAATCAAAAGACCCGCTCTCTCGTCTTATTATATTCGGGGCTTGCGCTCTCGCCCCTTCCCCTCGCGAAAAATGAGGCTCATTAAGTATCGGAGGCTCTCTCGCCAATCTCGGGCCCGACGCACGTGCAGCTCGCGCAGTCCTCCATACGCGGCGATCGTTCGTCAGGGCTCGAGCGTCATGTGTGCGCGCGAGAGGAGGTGTGCGAGGACGAGAGGAGAGAGAGACAGCTCGAGATCCTCCCGGCGGCGGCGGCGGCGGCTCTACACATTTCAAACTGGCACAAGACGCATCTCTCGAACTTTCGACGCGCAGCAGTTCATATATCTGAAGTATGGTCCCCATAAATAAGCGGCCCGTCCGGCCATACGTCCGCGCGGCCAGGCATCGCTGCGAGGGGCGGGGGTAAGACCAACGCGTCCCAGAAGAAGGCGAACGAGGCGAGGAAGAAGAAGAAGAGGAGGAGGAGGAGGATGAGCAGCGGCCAGCCGACCTCCCCTTTATATATACGCTCGCAGCAAAGCCGCCCCCTTCCCACGACTGCACGTCGAAATCTCATCCGCCGGCCATAGGTTCATCCGCTCGTCCGTCTGTCAGCGATCTGTTTTATTCTTCTGCGCCATATTGCACGAGATCAATGTACTCGTGCGCCGAGATGCATGGGTAATTTGCCTCGAGAAAATGCAATTCCATTTTAAAGATAGTGCCCCACCTTCGTTTGCCTGGAGATACGTAAATGAGAATAAGGAATAATCGTACGTGTGCGGTACGTGTGTATGAAGCCTTACGTAAAACACGATGTTTGAGAGCTGGCAGCAACTTCCGTCCGCTTCGAGTTCGTCTCGAGTCGCGCGAAAGAGGAATGGATGGACGTTATGTGGGAGGATCCGCGTTTCTCGGCTGATTTATGCGTATCATCCTCTCGAAGATAAGCCCCGCATATATTGATTTACGGTCGGCGATTCGACGAATTCCGAGAGGTACGATCGAGACTTTGTTAATTACGTTACCGCTACCACACTCATCCTTCATCATTTTTATGGCTCGGTTATGTGGTGAAGGTGAGGAGGCCGATATGCATAGAATTCGAGAAAGATTGCAGCTCGTCACGCGGGACGATTCAAATTATGGACGGAGTCGGATTCCCATTTGTCTTTCTAGATCCGGGGGATCGGCTTTTGCTGAAACTCCTGAATGGGATCATCATCGTTCATTGCGAAACCAATGCTTACGGTGACTATAACAACGCTCATTAATTTTGATACAAGTGTTGAAGAAATAAAAATTCCAATTCCACTACCTGAAATAGCTTGGGTCATTTACATGCTATTTACTACCGGCAACACCAAAAGAAGTGGATTCGTGAAAATGATGTCAGAGTGTCCCCTTTATCCTATTTTAGAATCTG
>JAPYYZ010009693.1:0-12223 GCA_030522705.1 Eretmocerus eremicus
CAAACTTTCAATTCATGTTCGTTCAAGTCTAAAAATTTTAACGAGACTCTCGAACGAGAAATTAACAAAATATGACATGACTCAGCTTAGGTTTTTGTAGGCGTTCAAAATACATACCTGCAGATCGCAACGGCGGGGATCCATAGGATCGAAGTGAGTATCAATATTGCTATGAGGAAGAGAGCCCACGTCGGCCACTCATGTCTCTCGGTGGCTCCTCGGCTTGGCACCCAGGCTTGATAGCCGCTACCCTCGACAGCGATTTCGATGAACGAGGCCACTAAGATGCTCAACATGGCCAGCGGACTCAAGTACTTCCAGCAGATTAACCAGTACAGGCCCGGCCTGCTGCCCGTCATCAGTTCGATGTCGTCGGCAAACCTGTTTTAGTTACATTGAATCGTCATGATTTCTCAAAGTATTGTCAAATTTTGATCCGAAATTGTACTCACCTTTTTATGCCGTACACGTAGGATACTCCGATGCACTCGAAAAATGCAATTATGAGGAGTGGGAAGTTCCCACTGAAGTTGTCGAACAGGACAAAAACATAACTACCAGCGCCATGAGCGAACGCCATCGAGATTAGGCAACAAACGAGGCAGATTGAACCTGTAAAAATACAGGTATGGAGAAAAACTGAGATGAACAAACAGGAATGAATTGCTTCCTCTTCTTCGTAATATCCAATCATGTCTATAAAAAATATTGCCAACACGTCTATTTTAGATCAAAGCTTCTGACTAAAAATTCAGGATAGTTAAATTGGGACCAATGAGATCTTTTACTAGCCGGGTTTCGTTAAACAATTAGAATGACTTTAAGAAGTTATAGCTGAACATTTTTTAAAATCGATTGATTGAAGGAAAAGCTTTGGTTTAACGAAGGATGGTGAGGCTGAATTGTGACTTTCACTCACCTGTGAGAATCTCCTTCCGAAGATTCGGAAATAGTTTCATATCAACAATACTTGTCACAACGCCTTCTAAAGTACCAAATTGGGAATCTATACCCAACGTAAACAGCATAAGGAAGAACAGCACTGACCAGAACTGAGCTCCTGGAAATTGGTTTATGGCTTCTGTGAAGATTATGAAGGCTAGACCTGTCCCTGAAGCCGACTGTAAAAAAGATCATAATTCAATTAGAATCCAAAAGAATAATCAAAGAAAAATTCACATCCATTGAAAGCTCTTTAGGCAAATAGTCTATTTTGATGTTATAACGTAAAAACAGGTTCTACGCTTGTGTGCCGAAGTATATCTTTTGACAAGCAGTGAGTGGAAGTTGCCAACTCGGGCGCAAATGCAAATTTCAAACACAGAATTTGGAAGAGAAATTTTGGAAATGGCCCATTGACAATCTAAATCTACCCCTTCAATTATTGAGCAATGAAATTTCAAAAGTATTCATCGAAAAAGATCAAAGGAGCTGTCCCGAAAATATGGAAAAGTTGGATGCGTTTGTTGAAATGTGGTAACTCGTAAAATATAGTATTTCGTCAGCAAACTCCACGAGAATCATACTAAGAGTCTGGTTGCACAGTAGTTGTCCATTGGCATTGCAAAGAATCATTCATCTTCATTTGTTGCTTCATGTTTCTTTGAAGACTTTCCAGATAATCGTTTGCCCAAGATAAGAGATACTCACTTCACCATTCTTCATGCTTACTATAAACTAGAGCCTCTTATCACGGCAATAATGAGATAATTAGTACTCACATTATCTAGTTCCTTCTGTAAATCGCATTCAGGTAGCTCCGGCATGAACATGTTGTTCAAGCTATGATTTGTATCCGAAATATTGATCAACGCCCCAGTAACAGGGATGTGACTCGGAATTTTGTGAGGACTCCCATATATTCCGATCAGTGCGTCATTCCTCTCACTAAGGCAGTGTTCATACACCATTGTTGCTTTGAATCCTGGAAATTATCATTATTTCATTAGAGATAATCTCTTATCACGTTCGTTATTAAAATTGATTTCGTTGAATGATCGAGAGAGTGAATGATACTAGCAATAATTCATTTTTTAGGGAAGAATATTCACCAATGATTCACTCACCAATGATAGAAAAAACTACGACGCCCGCGAACATTGAAGTAAAACAGTTTGTGAGGCTGACCATGATGGCATCGCGATAGCAATTGTTGTTGACTGGATTGTAGGAAGAGAACGCAATCAAGCCGCCAAAAGCCAAACCGAGCGAGAAAAAAATCTGTGTGCCAGCCTCGAGCCAAACCACCGGATCAGTCAGAGTGTGCCACTGAAATGAGATCACCATCATTTTGATCAACGAGTTCGCTTAAATATTTCCTCTAAATGAGATTCTTGTGTTATTACCTTCGGAGTAAAAAGGTGCTTCAAGCCATCAGACATACCAGGTAACGTGACGCCTCGGAAGAAGAAGATTATGAGAACAATGTAGGGGAATGTCGCCGTCACGTAAACCACCTAGAAACAGACAAATATCTTCACAGTGTTCTCTACAACATATTTTCAAATGATACAAAAAATCAGTGGAATTGGTATTGCTTGCCTTGCCGGACGATGCGATTCCCTTGATCATGCACATGTACACGAGAATCCATGCTATCACGAGCGCCAGCGCTATTTTCCAGTTGAAGACTTCAGGTGAATTGATATCTTTCGAAATCATTAGAGTCGTTCGATACCAAAAATATTGCGTTGGGCCGCTTTGCTGTAATAATAATGATGAAGGCGCCAAAGAATTACATAAATTGTATTTTCAAAAAATCGATAAGGTGAGTGTGATGGCTGACAACTGTTACTCACCGTGCATTCTGGCTCGGCAGCATACGATCCATTCGGAAAATACGTATTGGGGCATTTTGCCCATGGAAGCTCAGATTGAAAACTCTGAAAATATTGCATGGAATGGTTTTTATGGGGAATTGGGTACCCATGAACACGTGATCTATCCAGGTCAATTATTATAATGCGGACCTCGAATAATTCAAAATAAGGTGTTAATAAAAATGGTCATTTGCGGAAAGGAAAATCGTACTCCGTCGGAATAAACTTATCGTAGGTCTCTCAATTATACCTACTTCTTAAAATTATTGTTCCCTATAGAATTTTTCTCTGAATCAAATAATTGTAACAATTTGCGTAGGAACAGTTCAATGGGAACAAGTGAGAGTTAGATTGAAGATATTGATCGGATTGAATTTCACATCACTCGAGGTTAGAGAGACACAAAGAATTGTAACAAAGAGATGAGACCAATTGAAGTTATTAGCATAGGTGGAAATGAGCTATCTATAACGGACGAAGGCATACAGCATCTTGGCCCGGTCTGAATAGCTGATTCTTCTGTACTGAAAGTCAGGTATTCAGTTACCAGTGCTGGTATATTCGATCACTGACATATCTACGTCAACAAAAACTTTTAACCCAGCATGAATTTGACGATAAAGACAAAAACCGATTGAGGGTTGCGTATTACCTGAACAAAGTAGAAGAGGCACCAGGCGATAATGGTATTGTAATAGAGGGCAACGTTGAACGACACCACTGCACTGCTCACTCCTATTCCAGCCATGTACGGCGATACCTGCGAATAAAAATTCATTCATTGCAGATTAACAATTTGAGAATTCAAGCTAGATTAATTTCATGAAGATACAGCTTTGCTGCTGCAGATGTATGACATAATTTCCCCAGTGAATCCTTTTGAAAAATTGCAAAAACCTTAATGAGCATAGAGCTTGGAAATCCGGGTCCTCTCTAATTAGTGTAAGGTTGAGGTAACCCAGCTAAAAAAGTGTTTTTTGAGACGCAGTTAGATACAAGTTGAAAGATGTGGGCATCAGTAATGATTTCAATAGAAATACTCCGTTGGTGATTCGTCCTTTGATAGATCACAATGGTAATAAAGCTTGATATTTGACCATAGAAGAATTATCAGTGATATACAGAAATGACGAAGGTCAGTTGCGACGATGATCTCTACATCAATAACGCTTTTTCAAAAGATTTTCAAGAAATTTTCAAAAAGATCGATGTAAGATGATTATCTGCTCTCACCTGATTCCAAACTCCAATCGCTCCTTTGCGCAGTCTTTGTCCGATGGCGAGCTCGAGGTAAAATATAGGAATCCCTTCGATCGCCAGCATCACAAAGTACGGTACTAAGAAAGCACCTGGAAGCAAGCCAGAAGTGAAATTTAATATTCGCGAAATGGAGAGGAGGTCACGAAATGATACTTTGAGAGCAACGTTCAACTTATCCAACACCAAGAATTTTCACACGCGCCTCCTCTTGCTGATGATAACACCCCTTCCCCAAAGTGAAATTCATCGTTTCTCGTGGCTTTTATAATTAGCTCCCCCAAAGAATTCCCACCTAAACATTAAAGCATTATACGAATCGGCCAAGTTAAGGAGTTTCAATTCTTTCAGATTTTTTACCTCACTCAATGATCCAACGAATTGAAAATTTTTAGATCACCGTGTTTCAGTTCACTACGGGTCGAGTTCAAAATTTATCGTCCGCGCCTTTAATCATGCGAGATGCGCGAAATACTGTGATAGATTTAGTGTTACAAACGCCATTAACTCGGTGGAGAGTTAATCTAGTCTAGATCGGGAGTTGGTCGTAAGTGCATATTGCGAGAGAGAGTCAAAAGCAATTTATCGGCAACACTCGAGCAGTCGAGAGGCAGAGAGAGAGAGAGAGAGAGAGAGAGAGAGAGAGAGAGAGAGAGAGAGAGAGAGAGAGAGAGAGAGAGAGAGAGAGAGAGAGAGAGAGAGAGAGGCTGATCTTATCTGCGCCCTTGTTTCTGCTCCGGCAACTCGGCTCAATAGCTCAAAAGACTCTTGTACCGTAACCCTTGAATCAACGCTTCCACGTCGAGAATACTTCGAACTTTTCGAGCTTATACACGAGTGAGATGATTTTCTGTTGAAAAGTGACGTTGCGAGTGACCCAAATGTATAAATGTTGAGCCAACTCATAGATTATTTCTGAAATTTAGTAGTTTTGCTCCTTTGAGATACATAAATATAATCTATTATACAGATCGAGACATTTTTTTGTGGAAAGGGGCTTAAAATTGTACCTTTAATTTATTTTGAGTGACAGATATGATTCGTATCACCTATTTTCAATTTGTAAAGTAAAAGTCGAACTCACGGGATTTGGCCTCGTCTCTAGGGTCGGTAACTCAATGTGCAGAGATGATCAGTTTAGCCGAGCATAAATTATGTCTGACCATACCCGGGTCTCTTCCACTTACGGCGACAAGTAAATCGATTTCCTGAATAATAAATGTAGCGTAGAAATACCCTGAATTCATTGATTTCTGTCTGGATTGGTCGTGAATCGAAGGTATTTTCTGAAGCTCGATTCAATTTAAACATTGGCTACTCAATTTGCATTCGATTCAGTTTACCCCATTTATCACTCGCTAGCGTTGAAATACACGTTGAATAAAAATAGCAAGTACTTGGGTATTCCGAATCGCATATTTCGAGGAAGATATCAACCTCGTATAATAGCAAATGGAAAATTACAGCATTTTTTGTGAGACTGAAGTGACGGAAGGGATGAACCAGCCGGTCTTGCCGAGCTAAAAATTACGCCTTTAAAAAATGTAAGGAGTCCGTTCGCATTTGCATGACATAATTAATTCAGGGCAATTATCCTCGTCCTTGTCTGCGCAGCGCTGCGTATATAATTTACGAGCGCGTTACAAGGTGAATGGTCTCGGATCACGAATGCCTGCAATTCTCTGGCGAGTCCGTCTACCAGCGCAAAAATGCATGATGTGCAAACATCTACATCATTTTCACATTCAGCGCGATATTTCATACCGGCCGACTGTGTGAACAGATAACATCGTTATAATCCTCGCTTTGCATTCGATTTATCTCATATATTGGGAAAGAGAAAGCGCGCAGTAGAAAATTAGATCCATCGTTTGCATTGAAATATGAATGTCCAATTATGTGAGTTCCGATAGTGCATGGTTCTTTCCTACCAGACTCGAAAAGTCTTTCACTATGCGGCCTCGAGTTGATATTCTTTAGTTTTTGGATGAACTTTTCAGCTTGCGTGAATTATTGGCGAGGCTCGCATCTCCGAAAAATGAATTAAGATGAAAGTTTTTCAACTGCTCCCTAAACTTGCCTCATTGAGCGAAAACATTTTCCTCGTCAGCTTGCGATGGCCTTACTGCCTGAGCTCAGAGCTGCGCGTTTTCCCAGCTAATTTTGCAAGGTTCGGAACTAGTTTCAGAACACAATTTTGATTTGCAGTAGTCGAGTTGATCGCAAATGAGTAATTCCTCAGTCAATAGAGGGAAATTGTTATCTCTCGAATGAATGAGCAAATCACAAGCTCAAATTATCGAAGCCGGATGTTCAATGACCCGCCTATTTACGAGAAACAAGTCGTACGTTCACGTTTATACATTGGCAATAGTAGCCATCCCTTTATATGTCTCCACAACTTCTCCATTCATCAGATGCATCCATTTCATCTTCAACAACCCACTCTCTCCGTGTAAATCAGTGAGAACCACTGAACTTTCAGTAGAAAGTGGTTAAATCTGAACAAATTGTTTTCAGTACGTATACACTGGTACATCAAGCATATGTACTGAAGTTGTTAGTAAGCTCACTGAAGATTCAGTGACATTGATGATTCGGGCAAGCCCACGTCACTGGAGTTTCAGTGGGCTCACTAACGACTTCAGTAGATTCACACTGATTTTCCCAGTTAGTTCATTGAAAAAAATCAGTGGAAGCACGCCTGATTCTCCCAGTGATCCCACTGAAATTTCATTGGCTCGCGTGATCCAGGGAGGCTATCACCACCGAAGTCTTCAGTGGTCTCACTGGAAGAGTCAGTGTACTTCTACTGATTTTTTTCAATAAACTCACTGGGAAAGCCAGCGTATATCCTTTAAAGACTTCAATGCGCATGCACTGATGTGCCAGTGTACATGAACTGAAACCAATCAGTCAAAGCCCCGCCACATTCAACCAAAAGTCTTCAGTGGTTCCCACTGATTCACGCACAGGGAGAGAGAGAGGGGGGGAGGAAGAGAGAGAGAGAGAGCATATGCAGTCAGACGAAAAGCCGCGGCACTCACCTCCGCCGTTCTTCTGCGCGAGATAGGGAAATCGCCAGACGTTGCCGAGCCCAACGGCGTAGCCCACGGTCGCGAGCAGGAAGGTCAGCTTGCTGTCCCAGTTCTCGCGCTCGTCCTCGCCAGCCTCGGGCTTGAATATCCCCTTGCCCTCGTTGCTGCCCAGTTTGCTGCCCGCCGCGACCGCCTGAGCCGCGTTCGTCGGGCTCGACGAGGCGCCTTCAGATGCACCGGCGGCGCCTCCACCCGGCCTGGCCAGCTGCCGGGGCGGTTCGAACAGTGAGGTCTTTGGGCGTGTTTTTTTTTCAAGCAGCGGTAGTGGCCGGAGTGACGAGTGCGAATTTTCAGCCGAGCGTGTGGGAGCAAAGCGTTGCGATGAGTTTTATTCAAAGGATTTATTGGTGGTGGTGGAAGGGGAGAATTTTTGATTTGCTTTTTTGGGTGGTATTTTGATTGCCAGGTATCTGATTGTAGAAGCTGAGCGATGGCGATCTCGTATGCAAGGTGGGGGGTGATTAGGAGATGTGCTATTGAAGGGTTTCGGATGCGAATTTGAAAGCGATGTCGGAAGAGTTGGAGGGGCGTTGTTTTAATTATTCGTGGCAAAATAATCTTTGTGTGAACATTCAAATTGCTTTTAAAAAGAGATTAATCATCGTGTAGTATTGAATTTTGAAGGGATGTCGGAGAGAACGCTGCGAAGTAATCCTGGGGAAACCTTTGGAAGGAGTTCTGCTCAATGTTCGAGTGACGTATCCGTTTCACGCGTTATCGGAATATTTCTGCTTCGCCGATGATCGATGACTCGAGACTACGTATTTAGCGAGAAATAGTGAGCGGGGCAAGCAAAACATTTGTATAGGGCAGACAGATACTGCTCGTGCGAAAGTTTCGAGGCGAGAGTGATTCTGTATTTCCAAGACTCGCAAGCGCTTTTTTCATCCGATGAAGTTTGTAAAGCTTAGAGTCGCGAATACTTTTTTTACTGCAGACATTCCGAACGTGGGCCATGGAGCTCATCTCATCTCTAAAAGACTTGCAAAAATAATAATATAGTCTTTTCGGAAAGTTAACAAGGACTGAAAAACGAGAGTTGTAGAACTCTGATTGCGAACGACCAGAAATATTTTGAAAGTCTTTATGCAGTACTCTGATTCGACGTACCAGTCCTAGTTCAGTCAAAGTGATGAAATTATGGAGGCAGATATTTTAATGTTTGGATCGATAGTGAATGGCGAGCTAAATTGCCGAACGCGTTATCTAGGTCGCTATGTCATCGAATTTTCAACTCCGTACGTATGCCGATAAACCACATGTTCCAGAAACGCTGAAGAAGGAAAATTTTGACATTTTGAGCAGTAACGCAAGTTCAATGGTTAATGAACTCTCGTCGCGCGAGTGAATAAAAATCCAACGATTCGAAGTTTGACAGACCAAGTATTGGTCGAATTCATACGTTAGAATGAGCGCATGAAATACTTGGCAAAGTACTTCTATTTACGATTTAGGATCTGGTAATTTCTCCTTTGTCTCCTAATCTATCTCGAACGCTTTTCTCAAAGTTTATCCATCGATGATTGAGTTCAAAATATAACTCAGAATGTTGAAAATTTGCAATGCACTTCGGAGAAATAATTCATAAATTCGAATAACATCGCTCAGTACTGTGAAAGTGAGCAGACCATAAAAAGCCAATATAATTTAAAATATGAAGATGACGAATCGATGCTTTGAAGGTTCAGTAAAGATATTGAATTTTTGTCGAAGATTAATAAATTCTCCAAGGCTTAATTAGAAAAACTTGCAAGAGTCAAATCTAGTTCATTCTCCATACCAGAAGGTTGTCTCGCAAGCTGAAATTACAGCACCTCTCGAGCTACCAACTACAAAAGCTTCCTCATCGAGCGTATAAAAAGCAAGCTCAGATAAGTGCACGATATCCCACAATGCTATCTTTCTCTGCGCAACTTTTCCACCCCCTTACAAAGTCAATCGCAGCACGATTCCCGTCGCAGGCCACGCTTTGCAGTAACACCAATTGCACGCGGAGATCCGACAATTCTCCGCAGAGTGACAAAAGCGCCGCGATCACGTTCTCCTCGTTCCGCAAAAAACCCTAGATCTGTCCTTCGCAAACGAGAAGAACTGAATGGAATAACTCAAACACAGGATTGATACAGGAGTGTTTGCGAGCAAAAGGATGCGCTCTCGTAAATATCGGAAGAGCAGATAGCAAGTGGCATTGATGATGCATCATGGGTTTGTGAGCGGGAGTAGATTGGGGGTCAGCTGACCTTGGCGGAGGGGCTCGAGTCGTCGAATGCGGCGTTGGTGGCTCCGTAGTTGACGGACAGGTCCCTCTTTCGGCTCTCGGCGACGAGCCTGCCCCTCATCTCCTTCATCTCGAGCTTGTCGACGCTCTTCTGCGGCTTGAGGTCGCGCGAGCTCTGCCTCCTCACCAGGTGAGCCGTGTTCGCCATGGCTGCTGTTATACCCCTCCTTCAACCAGCAAGGATTCCTCCAGCGATGGACTATTTTGCGGCTAACCCAGCGCTGGTATCGTCGGCTCGAGCCTGGCCATCCTTGTCACTCGACCAAGACTCCATCCTGCTTGAGCTGCACGCGAGCAAAGTGTAAATTGTCGTCGTGATTACATTGCGAGCATGGGTGAAAGTTGATGGAAGGATGATGGGGGTTGTTTGGTGGGCGGTGGGCGAGGTGCCGTTTTTTGACCCATCGAGTGAGATTCTCTCTATAATTTAGCAGCTTTCTAGACGTTTACGCGACAACTGTGGTCAGAAAAGACATGGTAACTGTGATGGACGAGTTTCTTCGTGTAGTTCATTCTCTGATTTGAGAGTCGTTTCAATCGTGGACCACGAATCATTTTCAGGCCCATCTTTGATTTTAGATAGATCGAACAATGCAACTGGCATATGTATCTGTGAGTAACTCTCAAGTCTAGTAAACACCATGACGATGATGAGGAAAGTCTTCTACGGAATCTAATTCCTGACCTGGAGGTACAGATCAACTCATTGCGGCAATTTCTTCTACCTGTCAAAACCGAGATTACTATTAATCCAATTTCATACTCCGGCTCATCGTTTGTACTTTTTCAATTGCACTGGTCAATAGCTTCGGGTCTGTGCATTAAATCGAATGAGTTCAAGCCTGTCGCGGCAATTCATTTTCCAGTAGAGATTCATTGCTCAACCGATCGATATGTGCAATCAGCCCTGACTTCCGCGATGGATGATTTCCAAAATGGAGAAGAGTCGCAAAATAGAGGTCGAGGAACTCCTGGTTATGATTCTTCCCCCAAGAATGGAGGCTCATCAGCGCTCAACGTGTAAATGATTATGATTCCAATTCCCAAAAAATTACTTGGCTCAATTCCAGATTTCTCCGATACTTCCACGAACTTTCAATTATCGAAAATAATTGAAAGTTAAGATTACTTAATATACTAAACATTCCACGTCAAAGGCTGGGAATTCAGCTCCCACGGTGCGCTGTGTGATGCATAAGTTAATAGTTATGGCAAAAGCAAAGAGTCAAGCTTTTCCACTTCACACTACCGAACTTGTCCAATTTGATCTGCTTGGCAATTTGGTCTGGATTTGCTTCGGAATCTAAAAGCTGGTACACCTCGAATCATCTCGCAATTCAAATGAACTCTGGTACCATACCTCCGTCCGGACTCGGCGCAAAAGTGAAATTGAGCTCTCTTTATCCCAGGATCAAAGTAGCCTCAATCTGCGGTAAGTAGTGGATTAGAATGGTAGCGAGTCACTTTGATGATGAGCGAGAGAGGATAAGAGCATTCTCAATGGTTGGTAAAAGGTGAGCAGTAATGGGCCGATGGCTGACCATTGGCGAGATCACGCTCGGCACTTACACTCGAGAACTCAATTAAAACTTTGAGCCGAGTTGCGCGTCGGACGATGGGGTTTCAGCGCGGGTATCGTTTCCATCGACCAAAGAGGAAATCGATGCCGATTCGATGGACAGTTATCAAGTGCACGCGGTTGTAAAGTAGTTGGAGCACATTGAGCTTCGAGTGGGTGGGCGGAAGAGCATACCTGATTGTGGGTATAGCGTGGGGGCGACGCGTTACCGCCCACCTACTCGCGACGTCGAGATGTACGAAGTCGGGTGCGTCATCGATCATTTCTCCTACATACGCGTCGAAGAAAATATAGCTAAGTTGTCCGTTTGAGAGCACCAACAATTCCTTATTCTAAATTTTTCACACGACGAGTTAGTTCAAATCATTTTTCCTTCATCATTTCATATAATCGGAATAGTGCTGAAACGCTGACTGACGCGTTTCAAAGTTACATTGACACTGCCCACGCACGGATCGTTCATCGAGCTATCTCAGGCAGTGTTTCACGAAGCTATTTCGCTGAACGAGCAATTTCGTCTAAATTGATTCAAAATAGCGTCAAACCAAACATCGTGAACTGCTCCATTTGAACGCGTTTGACCAGGACTTTCGACCCGTGAAATACCACACAGGAGTTGAATTACTGCATAGCGTGTGGGAGAGGAAGAGCGACGGATCTGTGAACCTCGTCGTCGTTTCACACTTGTAATTGGTATTGCGCAGAAAGCACGCGCTCACTTTACCAGCCCATATCCCTCTATCGATTATCCCTCAGAGGATTGGTTTTTTACTCCATGCAAAAAATATCTCCCCCTCAAACTGTCTGTCATTTGAACGAAAATCAAGTAAAAAAACTCAAATTCAGATGTCGAAAAATATTGTGTGATCAAATGAAATCTCGAAATTAATTGCGTAGGAACTTGAATCTCAGATTCTCTCGAAACAATTTTCTTTTGGGTCGTAGACAAATGTGCCCGTTAAATTTTTTTAACGAGTGAGTGTGGCATGATCGCAGATGCTTGCTCGAGGAGGTTGATGGTGTTTCTGAGATAATAAGCATCATCTTGTATCTCCTATAGGAAGAATTCTATCATGAATTGATGAAGATTATGTGGAAACCATATAATCATAGCACGTGATCGAGCCAATTAATCAAGAAGAATATGAAGCTTTCGGTTCATAAAGGGAGTTGAGTTGAGTTGCACATTCGT
>JAPYYZ010009698.1:0-10445 GCA_030522705.1 Eretmocerus eremicus
GAAATAATGGTCCACCGCAGCACAGCCTCGCAGGCCACGGTAAGGCTGATTACTCGGGGAGGGCGCTTGGTATCCCCGAGAGTCGTTCGCGGCACCTCCATACCCCCAGGTGCCAAGGTAGCCGATCTAGAGGGCACGTCCTCCCACCCTCCGGCTTAGGGGATGTGTGAAGTGTATGTGTATGTGTAGTGAGTGTAGGCCTCGCTACCATCCCTCCCAAGCGCTGACTGCCGCCTTGCCCCGACGGCACCGTGGTTGCAGTTCCTCGTTCGGCCGGTCGCTGTCTCCATTGAGTTACCTTGTGTAACCCCCTGGAGGCAGCCCGTATGACCACTCAGTGAGAGAATACCCGAGTTGAGTCCAATGTTTGGAGGATATCCGCTACCGGGTGATTGCGACTTCATTATTACTGCACTATATAAACAAGATTACTCCAAAAACTTTCCACGCATCACTTCAAAATTTTGTTGGATATCTCACGGGATACCAATGCGCATTTAAATCAGATTATAATGAACGTCAACAACTTAGAGACTCTCATGCCCATCAACTATCAGGACATTTGATTGAAATTTTCCGATGAACCAATGTGGTCATCTTAAGGTGGTTGAAAGTTTTCGGGTACTTGGATAGAATGCTCGCTCAAAGTACATTCCATTTCACTGGCGATATATTTTCTAGGAATGATCGATCTCCTTGGTTTTCAAAGGCTCCGACAGAATCAACTCTTGGCTGAATCGTGGTAGGTGATATTGGGTATTCTACCGCGCAGACTTGTTTGTAATGATAATCCACGAGGAGCTCATGAGAGAAACGACCCACGAGAGGCCGACTCGTAGGGTCATCGCAATTGAGACTACATTATTTAATCAAATTGGACGATATTGCGTTCATAAAAAGTTCTTAGAAAATCCATATGTATCGCAATCAGCTGATCTGGGAAGTTTGCTATTTTAGAGTAAGTGAGACTTACAAGAGACTTCTTGATGACCTGGTGCTTGAGATGCCCAACTAGGTCCAGCCTCGTACAGATGAAGATCCCCCCTTGATATTCCATTTTCCTCTCGTCTCGTTGGGATCCCATTACCCGTGAGCGGACTGCCACTTCCGGAGATCGACGATTCCGGGCATAGGGGCTGGATTCGGTCACATCGAACCAAATCTTTCGTCAACTCCGAGAATCCAGGTAAAGATTCACTTGAATGACCTGTACCACGCAAGAATCCTGATTAAAGCAATGATGCACTACTAAAGAGCCACGGATAAATCAGGGCCGATTACGTTAAAACTGCACGATTTCAACCTAAATCACGCTGCTAGAAGAGATTAGCAGAATGCTTTCTCAAAACGGCTCCAAAAATCAAATTCTAGGAATATTTTTCTGTATATTATAAATCTTTCATTTATTCATCTTGAATAATATGCTTCAAGACGTGAAAGATACGACTAACTGAGCAGTGCAGAGTAGCAAAACCTCAAGAGAAAGATGTAAAGGGAGAGACTAGCAGTTGAAACAATTTGAAAGAGGATGGGAATATCATAACTGACAATAATTTCGAAAAAAATAAAGAAAAATCAATAAAATTGCAAATTTTGAATTTTTTCAAAAGCGAAGGAAGGTTATAGCATTTCTTCGGAAATAGTTTTACGTTTAGGAGATCAAAATAGGCTGGAAGTAAGGTTTCCCAGTTTTTTAAAGGGAAATTCGAAAAAGTTGGGGGATCATGAGGGAATTACAGATTTCTCATTCTTTCAATAAAAAAGAAGAATGGTAGAAATTTTTTGGTGATTACATTGGTATCAGGTGATAAAATTGATATTGAAAGAAGATTTGGAGATGTTAGACGGATTAATGTATATTTTATGAATTTTCCAATTACGAAATAGTGTTTCTTTAAGAATTTGTATATGGAAATGTCTTGAAGATTAAGCCCTGGAAATGGACTGGGCCCATGAAATAGTTGTCCTGGAGGAATGTTCAAAATTTGGGAGTGCACGGGTGAACGGTGTGGGAGTTTCCGCGAACAAAAAATTTGAGTGCTATACACACATATCCACACACGCGCGCGTGCACACACTTACACACAAACACGGAGGTACTTGCCCATGAATCGATTTTCAGAAAACTCATTATGTGAGGAGGGGGGGGGGTATGGGTTTCACAAACGGAAGGATCTCGTCAAGTAGATTAAGGATAAGATGTTTTGATTTTGTGGGAGTGGATGGGAGAAAAAAAGAATAAAGGATGGAAAAAAGAGATCCCGGATGGCACCGTCTGAAAATGGCGAAGAGAGAGAGATCAGCCGAAAGTCATTTTCGACAGGATTTTCCAGCGATTATTCTAGTCATGTAAACGACATTTTCATCAGTTTCAACAGGATAGATGCGACCCAGGCCGGGGAAATTCTGAAACTCCCTGAGGTTTTGCCACGATACTGTCCGTCATGATATAGGAATTTGACGAAAGAAGGAGTCTGATAATTTCTAGTGGAGACCGATCAAGTTTTCCGAACAGGGGATACTTTTCCATGGTGAGATGTATTGAAGGAAAATTTCACGGGATACCTATGTCAAATTGGGCTCGATTACTATCTAGCCACAATACTGGTGGCTCTTCTTTCGCAGTAACAAAATTGTAACTCCTTGTCACGTCTGTTGTCACATGCACAATCTCCGACTAGGATAGAGATTTATTTCCTAAATTGGGCGCTTCTGGATGATAATTGAACCGGTACAGGATGCTTTTGGACGCTAAGAATTGTTTGAGCAGCGATTCAGTGAATACCTCGAGAATTTAGCAAAATTCACGAAACAAAATCTCGACCATCACCACGCGCACAGAAAAAGTTTCAGATCCCTCTCCCAGTGATAGATACACCATATTATGATGGAATAGTAGAATTTCATGCCGCAGATATCGATTGTTCAACATTCTATGTAAATGGCATGTAGATGAATTGCGGAAGTCGTACTTAGGATATTCTCCACGATACTGGTATTTTGGGCATTCATCATTGCCTGGGCTCAACGGGGATAAATTATTCCTCTAAAAACTATTGTGTCGCATACTTTCCGATGGAACACACCATGGAAAAATGATAGACTGGAAATATTAGTTAGCTTTCTATGATTTCCGATCCCGGACAGCCCATCGTGCCGTTTCAACAGAATCATACAGGAAGAGCATGCTCTTTCAAACCACTAACGGCGTTATAGAATTTGAAAAATGGAGTTTTCGTCTTCATGTAAAAATGAATCAGCGCACGTCAATAATTTTTGGCGACGGTTGGCTTGTGATGCCGAGGGTGGTTTCACGTCTATACTTGATTGTGAGCCTCCTTCCTGTGAATACACGTTTGTGTACGTCTCTCTGGATTCTCGATTTGTGCATTATCTGAATCTAGTTTGAACAGTGCTAAGAATCTAAAATCAAAGTAATATTATGAGTCGTTGAGCGTGTTTGTATGAAGTAGTATACTTAGTGCCGACTCGCTGAAGCATACAGCTCATAATTCTTATTCTGACTAGACTACTCATGACACTCGCCTCTCTCAACATTTTTCTTCATCATTCAACTCATCTCGGAATTCATTCCAAATTTATTTAGAAATAAGTTGAGGTGGCTTTCATTAGATTAACTACTTACTCTAGGATACATTTTTTAAAAGAAATTATCATGAACATTGGAACAATTCCGATTTTCCATGGGATTGCGAAGCCAGACAGCAAGTTCAGTTGTTATTACTATAATCTGTAGAAGTCCCTTTTCATGTCGCAAGCAATTCGTTCAGTCCGACATTTTATGAACTTGAAAAGCCGCGCAGTTCGCTCAAAAATCGCTCTTTTGGTCAATCCACTGGAATTTTCAACGAACTGCTTAGACAGTTTATACAAACTGACTAGGCGATTTATCAACTGACCAAGGCTGGCTCAAATGACAAAGACTACTTATTACAACATGTCATTGAACTGCGGTATTGCGAGCCACAGCGCCTTTGATTTTTGAGGCAAAAGCATGGATGAGTCTTGCATTTGTTAGTACTTGCATCACAATTACATTTTTTAACGACTTAGTTACCATAGATCGACTGTTCGGAAGCAGCCTCTCTTACGGTAAACAGAATAGTGGGAAGACTTTTCAAAAAGGAAAATCAGAGCCTAGCTCGCATCGCAATGACTGGCAAAAGGGCTCAACCGTGCTCATCCCCTTTCATTTATTATGGTGGCTATCGAAATTTTCGAAAGAATTTCATTAAGGATTGAGAGGTCATACGTCAGAGAGCATAGGAAGCGAACGGGTAAACGAAGGATCAAACCGCATTTTGTGCCTTCTGCCATGCAGCTCCTCAACTATTCAATTTTGATTATTCAAATTGTTGAAGCATCGTTCATTGGCGATGCAAGGACGAAATTGGTCCCGCTATACAAGTACAGACATGTAAAGGAAGCATTTGTCGTGATTACTCGCGTTGATGATTGTTGCGATCGTAACTCACCCGTGCGAGGGACACCTGTCGTTTCGTCGGATGAAATTTCTCCCGGTAAGCAATATATCACGAGAAGAATGAGCAGCTCCATTCCTGAAATCAACAAGTGTCAAAATGGGCGTCATGCAATTTGCAAAGTCGAAGCTCTAGCGATGGCGCAGATCGCAGTTTTTCAAGGTAGAAAAAAAAGCTTAATCTCTTAGTTTTACGTCTCGGCACCTGCTCTTTAGAGCTTCATCCAGACGGCACCCATGTGCGTGGGGTTGAGTTATGCTCAACCAGCGCGTCAGCAACTGCCGACTACCGATTTCGATTCGGTGAGGGGGACCTACAGTTTAAGGTGGGTTCCGAACCACCGAGACCGCCGTAAAAAGCACATGAGAAAAAATCTCAGAGGTGCCGGCCGGGACTCGAACCCCGGCCTCCCGCGTGGGAGACCAGGACCATATCCACTAGGCCACGGCGGCCTCTCAAGGTAGAAAAAGTCAAAAGACCTGCAAGCAGTTGTCTTTTAGCGAGGGCCGAATTCTAGATTTCTACTACCTCATAGCGTTTCTATATAGTTATCCGCCAGATATGACTCTTTTTGCTTGAACTTGCGCTAAGTAGCCCTGCCGTCATGATGAACTCAAAATTCTCTTGAGTAATCTGGGGATTTGGATCCCTGCTGGAAAAAATCTCCTGGAATCTCATAGTTTCCTCGTGGGATTCCGTGGAGTCCCTTAAGGCCATGTCGGAGTCGTGAAAAAGCTCGAAAGATTATTCCCATTTTTCTGGAGCACATTTGTCATTTGGGTCAAAATAAGAAATGAAGAATTAGGCTAGTCATTATCTAACTTGGTCTCGTCTTCTCTTCTTTTGACCCGCATCGTAATTTCATCAGAGAAAAATGGGAATAACTTTAACACTTGATCATACAGGTTAGGTATACCTGTATATATTCGATATGAAGTTTTTCCCAGATTTCTCAAATACTACTCCGATTCTGATCAAACCAATAGAAGACGAAACCAAGCTAAACAATGACAAGCATTCTTCAATTCGTATTTTGACCCACATGAAAAAGCGCTCAAGAAATTTAGAGAAAACTTTTCTGACGTCGCGTGTATGGCTCCGACATGGCCTTAACACCTTGTGTGACCTGGGTCTGGAGATATTTTGAACAAGAATGTCTGAGACGCAACTGTTTCAATATTCCTGAGATACGAGTTGTACTGTTGCTCGAAACATCTTGAATACTGGATATGAGGGTATGTTTTGGTTCAAAATTCTTCCAAACCCCGGTCCCATGAGATCTCAGGAAATATTTTTCAGTAGAGATCAAATGCCGAAGCGTCACATCCAAATTCGACAAACCCGAAAGGTCATCTATTTGATTTCAAGCCTGTTCATCCCCAGTCTTCACGAAGATCTCTGAGAATTGCCTGTGTCGTCTATATACAGACGTCGTTTACAGAGAGGAAGTTAAAACTAACAACTCGATGAATTTCACAGACCAAGACTATATATGAAACTCGGGCTTCGCCCTCGTTTCCATCAAAAGGCGTCAAGTATGCTTTGGGTTATCGTGAAACTCGGGCCTCGCCTTCGATCTCACACAACGATATACACCCTGGAAAGGTTCATTTTTGGAAAGTATTTGCTCCGCGCTTGGGCGCAGTACTGCCCTGGCGTTTCCCCTGAAAAGCGTTGCATACAATGGTCCTGGAGGTATAATGTAGATCTCAGACCTTCTCAAATATTCTCTAAAATGTATTTCTAATCACATGTCAAAATTTCAGATTGATTGACAACGTAGTTCTTGGTTAAATCAAACTCGAAAGTTAACACGGTTGCTTATGGGGAAACGTCATTAGCGATGCAGTTTTCCATGAAATCGTTTGTAATGTTGAGCAAAGTGATGAAAAGTTGCTAAAAAATGTTTCTAATTCAAGCTGAATCATTTTTTTGATAAATCTTATCAATAATATTAAACTTTCACAACGTGGTCTGTTAGATAAACAAGGGTTTATCGAGCGCAAAAGCCATAGATTTAGGCATACTATGCAATGCTTTTCGCTCCGCCCGCGCTACGTGAATCAGCGAGCTCCACTTATAACTTTTAATCCACTGGAAGTATCTTGATGAAACTTTGTCAGAATGTTTTTAGGATATCTGGGCCCACTATCCACAATTTAGATTCAAATTCCGAAGACAACTGTAAAACTTCGTCGCAGGTCGAAGATTACGAAAATGGCAGAAAAAAAATATTTAGTTTTGGTTTTTCCTGCTTTATCGAAGACCATTTTGGACATTCTGATTCCCGCGCGGGTGACTAGAGTTATCGAGGGGTACCGTGAAAAATTCTCAAACCGTTCCATCCGATAGTTTCGGAGCACCGGCGAGTCGCATATAAAGTTGTGAATGTCAATCGCCGCGCCGGGTATTCCAAGTGACGCGCGCCGGTTTCAGGCTGTGAGCCTTTCCCCGTGTATAAGCATAGCTATATATCTCAAAGGCCGATCCCCCGCACCTCCCCGCACCCCAAGAAGCAGTCGGACTATCGGCGCATGATAGGAGATGCGCGAGGAGATGTGTGGCGAGGTGCGGTGGGGGAAATGAGTGAGGGAAAGCGTCGTTACAAAAATTCTGAAATCGCACGGCGAGGTCATGTATTACGGAAATTTCGAGCAAGCAGAACTAAACAACGAAAGGACGTAGGGGTGTGAAACTTGGTATACAGGCGGGGCATAGGCATATAATACTAGTGCCACGAGTCAAAGTTACGAGACCTATCGCGAAGGGGTATATCGAGCAGAGTGAGGAGGTTATGTAGACCAAACTAGCTGTATATAATGAGCGCAGCCAGCGGGCGTGAGCGCTTGCGGCGCATACTTTCCGCTGGCTGCTACCGCAACTCTTGATCCCGATCGCATAAGGTTCAATCGCATAAAACTTGATATGCGTTAGTGCTCCTATAATTGCATCTTCACTTACAAGATGAGCAAAACCGCGTATTTACTTGCAGGAGTGCTCATAATTTCTTCGAAGGGGGGCAGTGGAGTACGATTTGCGATCAATAAAATATGTGGAGGAAATGCATAGTAACATATAGTCGAAACTGGGTCCACTAGTCTATGTGAGGATATTGCAAATCATGATAAGCTCTGAAAGTCTTAGTGAATGTTTCTAGTACTGAATGTGAATAATTAGAGACCGGGGTTTCGTGTTATAACACTTTTCTCCGTGTTACTGCACGTTTCACGTTATTGCATGATTAATTGGAAAATGCGAGTTCCCACCAGCAAAGTGCAACTTCGGAGCATCCTTCCCTTCAAAACATCAATGTTTATTTTTCATGTCAATATTTTGGTTGAAAAAAATTTCAAGATGCCGAAAATTCCTGAAAATTAAAGTTTTGTAATTCAAACTTGAATAGCTTGTGACAATAGAAATTCCGAAGTGTTCTCCACCAACGGAAAAGTTGTATATTTCAATGTATGTACGTTCGAAGGAGGTCGCTTGTGATAGCAAATCTCAAGTAAATACCCACGCTACTTCAGATATGAAGAATATTCAATCCCATCTTATGGGACACTATTCATCAAATCTAAAAAAGAGCCCGGACGTTAAGCAAGCTTGCACAAGCATGTTCATACTGACAGAAGTTATAATTTCTCCCAGGCTAAAATGAAAAAAAAACATGACTACTAGTTCTAATGAAGAGTGATCTATAGTTTTTTAATTTATGTATTCGCGAAAAGTTTATAACTACACGTTTCGCAAGTTTTCACTGCACGATTTGGGGATTTTAACTGCACGTTGGAGTGCATATTTTTAAGGTTTTACTGCACGACAACCCCGGTCTCTATTCATAATTATAGAGCCTTCCGCAAACAAAGTTGGTTCCCTTGCGTTACCTAACACAAATTACTGTGTACAGAGTCAAAATTGTCCTACATCTTGAATAAAATCAAAATAATATTAAAAAAACCATACACGTCTCTCGCGGTGGAGAATATATCAGGACGCTATCCGGAATTCAGTTCTCTGGTTAGTTTTCGGGATAAAGATTGATTTGGCTCACCTACCTTTCCCTAACAGATATTGTTTTCTGTATTCAGCCAAGTAGCGCAATCAATAGGCGATGATCTCCAAAATAATGGCTCGCATACCCCGTGCAGTACTGATCAGGAAGCAGTTTATACTGATAGCCCGAATGTTTTTCTACCCATCATAACTGACTTCACTCGTCTATTGTACAAATGAGTTACATATGTGAAATGCCCATAGAGGTGAACTCGTGTGAGACGAACAAACTAATCAGACCTCGCACCTTTGAGTGATATTGTAGGAGTAATTGTGTATCATCTCATTCTCAATGAGTTCAGTTTCAAGTTATCGCTGAACGTAGTCAAACATTTCAGCGTTGGGAGAACCCAACTGTCTTCGAAGCGATAAAATATGAATCTAATTTATATGAAAGATAAACAATACGCTGTTTGATCAGAGGGGCTGTTGCAATATCAACTCGCGCATGCCTGGTTGGGTTGGCCCTGCATATTGAGTTAACGAACAAATTGATGTTTGACAAAATTGATGTCTTTTAATCCAATGCGCTATCTGAATCATATGCTTCCGATTTCAAAACGATATGCTGGTTAGAACTCGAATGGAAATCGTGGGAATGGCAGAAATTGGACATGGACGGTCTTTGAGCTTTTCTTCTTCTCCCATGACGGTGGATCTTTTCAAAACCATTCCATACGACAGATTTTTTTTCTGATAGCTAAAATGATATGAAGAAATCACAATCAAAATGCAATGTGCATGTAATGTCACATGAAGTACATGTAAGTTTACTCGGGGAAAATGCCAAATAATAGATCTGGAATAATCCTCATGCTGGTGATATTCTGTTTTGCATGTAATTAGAGGATCAAGGCACTGAACGGAACGTTTTCAGCTTAAAAGATTCGAGAAGATGTTTTCCGGAAGAGATCCCAGGCGCACACATCTTGATTACGAAAATGTTCAAAAAATGAACTTACGTCACTCTGATGAGAGACGACAGGCTTTGAGAGCCGCGATCCATTATACGAATGAAGTCTGACCAGCCCATATGTCTTCAGAATTTTCTGAGCGTGGATACAAGATCTCAGATCGGCTCTGATTATGAATGTCTCGATGGGTGAAAGTGACGTAATATCCAGAATTCTTGATCGATCTTGATACATCGTCCATATCCTGGATGATACACCTTATCTGGACGAGATATTCGTAATCAGAGTCAATTTGAGGTCCTGCATTGTCGCTCAACACATTTTGGAAACATAATTTTCAACTCATCTCAAGCTAGGTGGATGATATCTTGGAACTGTTTGTCTGAGCAAATACGTGATGCTCATAATTGAGGATGTCCACGCCAAATTTAAATATTTTCTGCACGACATTTCTTTTTCGCCTCGCAAAGTTTTTTAATCAGTTAGATATATTGAAACATGATTTTAGCAATTTTTATTGGGCCGAAAAAATTTTTTTTGCCTCGGCTAAGCGTAAATAATTGATTTTACTGAAAAACCCAAAAATCAGACTTTGCGTTAGTATTTTGCTTATAACTTTTCTTCTTCTCAACCGATTTCAATTTTCTAAAGAGCACCTAAAAGGTAATCAAAAAACCTATCATTTACGTGGTTTTAAAAAGTTCCTTGAGCCCCCCACATGGTCTCAAAGTCCAAAATACACGAAAATAATGTTTTGCAAAATGACTTTTTTTACCACCTTTCAAAAAATTAGAAAAAAATTTTTTTCAATTTGTCAGTTAGTAATCTAACCACAAAAAAATTTTCAGGCATTTCCTGGGGGTTTGGAGCTCGTGGCATGCGTTTTAGTACTATTTAAAAGTCAAAAAATGGCTAAAACGCGTTTTTCTCCCTCAAATCTTCCACAAACAGACATTTCACCTAGTTTAATGTGATT